>PISW01009031.1:0-65843 GCA_004023785.1 Mungos mungo
CATTTACTAAGAAAAACAAGGCAGTGACAAAAAGGCAAATAGTGTATGTTTACACTTATATAAAGTACCTAGAGTAGTCAAAATCATAGAGACAGAAAGTAGTATGGTATTTCCAGGGGCTACAGAGAGGTGGAAGGTATTGTTTAATGGTCATAGGGTTTCAGTTTTGCAAGAAGAGTTCAAGAGATAGAAATTATGATGGGTATACAACACTATGAATGTACTTAATACTACTGAACTGTTAAAAATGTTTTTAAGATGGTAAATTTTATGTTATGTGTATTTTACCACAATTAAAAAAATAATTTTTATATAAATATAAAGGAAAAAAATTACATTGGAACATCTAGATAAATATAAGGAAAAATAAAAATTTACAATTACCTCACTCCATACATAAACATTAACTGAAAATGGATTATATGCCTAAATGTAGAAGGTGTTTCTTCTCCAGGCATTAGGTATGTGCTTTCCCTTTATAATTACATAATCTGTTTGTCTTAAGCTAGCAACTACTACACCTCTCCTTGCCAACCCATTACTCACACTCAGACTTCTCGTCCAGATGGGTCAGAACTATAGGAACTAGGCACTATGGTAGGACTTGCAGTGTTCAATGCTATCACCTACTGGGCTCCACAACTGAATCAATTTAAGAGTACTCTAGGCTTTACAAATTCTGTCTACTGATCATAATTCTCATGCTGTGTGATAGTTTCTTTCCAGTTGCCCAAAAAAGGTCATGTAGAAGCAACACCTTCTCCATGTTGTCACCAATGATGGCACCTGATGATGAAGAGTCATGCTCCCCACACTGTAGGGTTAGTGGGGAAAAAAATGAAAAAAGAGCAGTAGTTGGGTTATGAGGGTGGAATCAGTGATAGGAAGAGCCAATCCTCTATCTCTTCTGCTTTATTCTTTCCAAGCAACAGCTTCAAAGAGACGTTCCTTCTGAGCGTCACCTGCATTAATGCTCACGCTGGCTATATAAGCAGTCTGAATATTGATAGCATGGTTTATCTAGCAATCTTTTCCCATCATTTCTTTGAAAGTTTATTCTATTTCTTGATGATGCCACCAGCCTCAGAAGAGAAAGAACATGAAATGTCCATTGAATATCATATTCATTAGCTCACTGTCAGGGTCTCTTTGCTATGAATGGCAAGACATCATGTGACCAGAAGTTACTCCCATATCTAAGCTCTATGGTACGATTTAATTCCAGTGCTACTCCGGTGTGGCCAGAATCCACCCCATGCACAGGAATGGCAACTCCTTAGAAGGTTGTTAAAAGCCAAGAGATGCCAGAAGTAGCCATCTGATGGCAGTAGAGGATAAATGTGTTCAGTTTGCTAGAAAAGGACAAGGAAAACCAAAGACCCGAGTCCTGGTTCACTTTCGGACAGACAGACAGATCAACTGCTGACAGGGACCACAGTCCTGATAAGCCATGTCAGTCTCCTTGGCACGAAGATGGAGGCCCATCTTTGTAGCCTGTTTCCTTATGGCAGATTAGCATACCCAGTCCAACAACGGGTGGAGGTAATGATGCTGCCATATTGCTACATGAGTCTCCTCCAAGCTTGCACCTTCCCCTGGGCATCCACAAGGGGTTCAGAAAATGTCATCCAAGCTTGGGGCAGCAGCTTTCCAGAGCACTTAATTCTACACAGAGGTGTCTAATAAAACTGTCATTGTCACCTACTAACAAGATTGCTAACCAGAGCCTAAGAAGAGGGGATAAAATGCTGGTAGTTAAGAGTGTTCCCTGGGGGCTGTGACTTTTAATTTAGCTGACTGGCCAATGGGCTTCTACCACAGTAGGTCTTACAGAGTTGGCACTGGCTCTGGAGGGCTGCTACCACCCCACGGACGCATCGTCTTACAGTTGGGATGAGTCTTCAGCAAACCTGGCCCAGGCATCCTCAGACCTGCCCGGGAGCCACCTCCAGGTAGCAAAAGATTCCCTTGTGAGTAAGCAAAGGAGATACAATGGTCCCTAAAGATGAGGCACTACCTTCTTGTGTGAAGAGCATCTGTCTATGGGATCTGGCTTGCTGTTCTGGAATGTTCCATTTCCATCTTTTATGAGAAATCTTTTTGCCTTCCTAGTATCTGAGGGGGCAGTGCAGGATGGGGACACCTGGACACAATGATGTCTGAAGTCCTCCCTGAAGCCACTCACTCTCCACAAGTGCCCACTAGTAGGCCAGCAGCAGTGTGTCAAGTGCAGCACAGCAGGGAGACACATGGGCAGGAAGTCAGAGCCCTGAGGAGTGACCCTGGGCAGAGGTGCCTCCACTGCCAGAGGTGCCATTCGACACAGTTCCCAGTGTCAGAATCCTGGATTCCACCAAGGTCCTTGGGGTTTACAAGGTTTGAGGTAGGTGTGCTGTGGGGCTGCCTTTAACATATCTGCTACCCAGGTCCCTGGGCCAACTTGGCAGATTTTCTGGTCCATTTGTACACAGGGCTCAACCTCAACAAAACTCCTGGATGAGGCCCATATTGGCTCCTATCCCCAAACAGTCCCAGTACATCTGGGCTTCCCACTGTCTCAGGACTCGATCCTCAAGCCTCCGTCCACAGTCCTCCCAAGACCGACTGGAGGCTGGTCCCTCAGCACTCTTCTCCTGAGTGGTGCTACCTGCTCTTCCTGGGAGCCCATCGGCTTGAGGTCATCGGTGCAGTCACCCCTGGGGGAGGAAGACCTGTCCCGTTACTGGTCCTGCCTTGATGGCACAGAGTGTGAATGTCCAAGTGCCCCTGTGTCAGGACAGGAGACATGTTCACAGGTCCAGATGAGCTTGCACACAAATGATTTTGACACTTTGTGCCAAAGAGATGGAACAAAAGGCATTAGCCATGTCCAAGATAGAATCCTGCCAAAATGTATAATCAGTTTGGCTGCAGTCACAAAGTCTCACAAGGCTGGCGTTCTGAAGGCAACAACTGAATTTAGTTGATGGTCATCCACTGTGGAAACCCCCGTTCTGGATGCATGTGGGGAAGAATTGATGTTTCAGTGTGTGAAACCCCCAAGGCTGGGGCTGCTACATTCTGCTGCCTTCACATGCTCTAGGACATTGTGAGTGACTCATAATCTGTCTGGGCTTTATATAGGAACATCAGTAAATAGGTGTCAAATTAACTGAATTGATAAATTTAAAGTGATGACATTTAACTACATATTTCTCCTCTTATATTCAATGATCCAAAGAGTATTTGAATATTGGGCCAATTTGGGCACTGGGACAATTACTGACCTCTTTAACAACCATTCCAGTATGTAAGGAGGGCTGAATAAATGCCTGATAGATGTATATACCCTGGATAGGGTATAACTGCTTTGAATAACATGGCTAAGAAAAGTGTAAGCATGAGAAATCCCTTGCGGGGCGCCTGGGTGGCTCAGTCGGTTAAGCGTCCGACTTCGGCTCATGTCATGATCTCACAGTTCATGGGTTCGAGCCCCGTGTCAGGCTCTGTGCTCACTGCTAGCTCAGAGCCTGGAGGCTTTCTTTAGATCCTGTGACTCCTTCTCTCTCTGCCCCTCCCCTGCTCATGCTGTCTCTCTCTCTCTCCCTCAAAATAAATAAAAACGTTTTAAAAAGTTAAAAAAAAAAAAAAGAAATCGCTTGCTATGTGTCTAGTTGCAAATATATTCAGGTCTCTGAGATCCAGAATGATTGTACTTTATAATCATCTAAAGAAACCCTTTGGAGGATTTTTAAAATTTTAATTCCAATATAGTTAACATACAGTGTTATATTAGTTTCAGGTGTACAATATAGTGATTCAACAATTCTATACATCACTCAGTGCTCATCATGATACATGTATTCCTCAATCTACTTCATCTATTTCACTCATCTCCCACCCATTTCCCCTCTGATAAACATTTGTTTATTCTCTATAGTTAAAGAGTCTGGTTTTTTGGTTTGTCTCTTTTGTTTCCTTTGTTTTGTTTCTTAAATTCCACATGTAAGTGAAATCCTATGGTATTTGTCTTTCTCTGACTGACTTATTTCATTTAGCATAATACTCTCTAGCTCCATGGCAAGAAATCATCCTTTTTATGGCTGAATAACATCCCATTGTATATACATAACATTTCTTCTTTATCCAATCATTTTTAATGGACACTTGGGCTGCTTCTATAATTTGTCACTGGTAAATAATGCAGCAATAAACATAGGAGTGCATGCATCCCTTTGAACTATTGTTTTTGTTCATTGGGTAAATCCTCAGTGGTGCAAATACTAGATCATATAGTAGTTCTATTTTTAACTTTTTGAGAAAACTCCGTGCCATTTTCCACAGTGGCTGCACAAGTTTGCACTCCCACCAACAGTGCAGGAGGGCTTCTTTTTCTCCACATCCTCGCCAACACTTGTTGTTTCTCGTAGTTTTGACTATAGCCATTCTGACAGGTGTGAGGTGATATCTTGTGGTGGTTTTGATTTGCCTTCCCTGATGACAAGTGATGTCGAGCATCTTTTTATGTGTCTGTTGGTCATCTGCATGTCTTCTTTGGAGGAAATGTCTGTTCATGTCTTATGCCCATTTTTTATTGATTATTTCCCTTTTGGGTGTGTCTAGTTGTATAAGTTCATTACTTATTTTGGGTACTAACGTTTATTAGATGCGTCATTTGCAAATATCTCCTCCCTTTTTGTAGGTTGTCTTTTAGTTTCCTCTGCTATGCAAAAGATTTTATCTTGAAGTAGTCCCAATAATGTATTTTTACTTGTGTTTCTCTTGCTTCAGGAGACATGTCTAGAAAAATGTTGTTACTACTGCTGTCAGAGAAATTACTTCCTGTCTTGTCTTCTAGGATTTTCATGGTTTCAGTTCTCATAGTTATGTAATCATTCCATTTTGAGCTTGTTTTTGTATATGGTGTAAAAAAATGATCTAGTTTTGGGGCACCTGGGTGGCTCAGTTGGTTGAGAATCGGACTTCGGCTCAGGTCATGATCTCACATTTCATGAGTTCAGGTTCCACATCGGGCTCTGTGCTTAGAGATCAAAGCCTGGAGCCTGCTTCAGATTCTATGTCTCCCTCTCTCTCTGCCCATCTCCCACTCACACTCTGTCTTTCTCTCAAAAATAAATAAACAACAACAACAAAAAGGATCTGGTTTCATAATTTTGCATATAGCTATCCAGTTTTTCCAACACCATTTTTTGAAAAGACTATCTTTTTCCACATTGCATATTCTTGCCTCTTTTGTCAAAGACTAATTGAACACATTATCATGGGTTACTTCCAGGCTTTCTATTCTGTCCACTGAGCTGTTTTGTCGATTTTTGTGCCAGTACCACACTGCTTTGATAACTGCATTTTATAGTATAATTTGAAATCTGAAATTATGATACCTCCAGGTTTGTTGTTCTTTTCCAAGATTGCTTTGGCTATTTGAGGTCTACTGTGGTTCCACATACATTTTAGAATTATCATTTCTAGTTCTGTGAAAACTGCTGTTGGTATTCTAATAGGGATTGTATTAAATTTGTTGATTGCTTTGGATAATATAGATATTTTAACAATATCTGTTCTTCCAATTCTTGAGCATGGAATATCTTTCCATTTCTTTGCATCATCTTTAATGTCTTTTACCATGATCAAGTGGGATTTATTCCCAGGATGCCAAAGTGGTTTGGTATTTGCAAATCAATCAGCATGATACATCCTCATTAACAGGAGAAAGGATAAAAACTATATGATCATTTCAATAGATGCAGAAAAGGCATTTGACAAAGTACAACATCCATTCATGATAAAAGCCCTCAACAAAGTAGGCTTAGAGGGAATATACCTCAATATAATAAAGACCATAGATGAAAATCACACAGCTAATGTTATACTTATTGGTGAAAAACTGAAAACTTATCCCCTAAGGTTAGGAATAAAACAAGGATGTCCACTCTTACCAGTTTTATTCAACATTGTACTGGGAGTCTTAGCCACAGCAATCAGACAAGAGAAAGGAATAAAAGGCATCCAAACTGGTAAGGAAAAAGTAAAATTTTCACTATTTGAAGATAACATAATAGTATATATGAAGGCCTTTTTCCTGCCTGTAGAGCTCAGGTCTGATTCTGGTGGCAGCTTGAAGGTCTTATGACTGGTCCTTTAATAGTATGTTTTTTATGTTCCCCCTGAAGTCGTATATCTATCAATACTTCAGAAAATAGAGTTGGAAAAGACTTCATGCTTATTAAAGATACTGACCGTGTCTTTTTTCCTATTTCTATTTTCCTAATAGGGTTTTTATTTTTCATTTTTATTGATGTATTGTTAACATATAATAGTAGTTTTAAGTGTCCAACATAGTGATTCCACAGCTATGCACATTACAGAATTCTCAACACAATAAATGTAGTTACCGTTATGTAGCCATTCATAAAGTTATTACAATCTATTGTATGTATTCCCTATGCTATAGTGTTCATTCCTGTCATCTATTTATTCTATATCTGAAGTTCATACCTCTTAATCCCCTGCACCTATTTTGCCTAATTCCCCAATCCCCTCCCTGAGGGTAAAGAAGGTATGGTATATAGATATACAATAGAATATTACTTGGCAATAAAAAAGTAAGAAATCTTGCCACTCATGGCAACATGAATAAACAAAACATACTCACAAATATAGAATACAGAGTTTGTTCTCTGTATTTATGAGTCTGTTTTGTTTATTTATTTGTTCATTTGTTCTCTTCTTTAGATTCCACATATAAATGAAATTATGTGGCATTGTTTCTTTCTCAGAATTATCTTACTTGGCATTATATCCTCAGTCCATTCATGTTGCCATGAGTGGCATGATTTCTTTCTTTTTTATTGCCAAGTAATATTCTATTGTATATCTATCTATATACCATACCTCTTTTACCCATTCATCTACCAAGGAATACTTAGGTTGCTTCCATACCATAGTTATTGTAATTAATGTTGCAATAAACATAGGGGTGCATATATCTTTTAAATTAGTGTTTTTGTTTTCCTTGGGTAAATATTTAGTGGTGGAATTATTGGATCATATGGAATTTATAATTTTAATTTGTCGAGGAACCTCCATACTGTTTCCCATAGTGGCTGCACCAGTTTCACCAGCAGTGTTTCAAGAGTTCTCTTTTCTCCACATACTTGGCAAGACTTGTTTGGTTTTGTTTTGTTTTTTTTTTTTTCTTTTTAATACTAGTCGTTCTCACAAGTTGTGAGGTGATATCTCATTGTGGTTTTGATTTGCATTTCCCTGATGCTGGGGGATGTTGAGCATCTTTTCATGTGTCTATAGGCCATCTGGATGTCCTTTTGGAAACATTTTTATTCTCTGCTCATTTTCAATCAAATTATTTGGTGTTTGGTGTTGAATTGTATGAATCTATATATTTTGGATATTAACCTCTTATCATATCTATTATTAGTAAATATCCTCTTCCATTCGGTAAGCTGCCTTTTATTTTTGTGATGGTTTCCTTCACTAAGCAAGAGCGTTTTAGTTTGACAGTCCCAGTTGCTTATTTTTGCTTTTGTTTTCCTTGCTCAGGGAGACGTATCTAGAAAAATATTGCTAAGGCCAATGTCCAAGAGTTTATTGCTCATGTTTTATTTTAGGAGTTTTCTGGTTTCAGGTTTTAGCTTTAGATTTTTAATCTATTTTGAATTTATTTTTGTATATGGTATAAGACCATGATCCATTTTATTCTTTTGCAAGTCCAGTTTTCCCAATACCATTTATCGATGAAACTCTTTTCCTCATTGTATATTCTTGCCTCTCTTCTTGTACATTAATTGACCATATAAGTATGATTTATTTCTGGGCTTTCTATTCTGTTCCACTGATTCATGTGTCTATGTTTGTGCCAGTACCATACTGTTTTGATTACTACAGCTTTTAGTATAGTTTGAAATCTGGGTTTGTGGTATCTCCAGTTTTGTTCTTTCTCAAGATTGCTTCGGCTATTCCAAATCTTTGTGGTTCCATACAAATTTTAGGATTATTTGTTTTAGTTCTATGAAAAATACTATTGATATTTTGACTGGGATTGAGCATGCTGTATCTTTCCATTTATTTGAATCACCTTCAATTTCTTTTATTAATGTCTTATAGTTTTCAGAGTACAGGTCTTTCACCTCTTTGGGTAAATTTATTCATAGGTATTTTATCATTTTTGAGCAATTCTAATTGGAATAGTTTTCTTAATTTCTCCTTTTGCTAGTTTGTTATTTTTGTATAGAAATGCAACATATTTCTGTGTGTTGATTTTGTATCTTGCAACTTTATTGAATTCATTTATTAGTTCTAATAGTTTTGGGTGAAGTCTATAGGGTTTTCTATATATACTACCATGTCATCAGCAAATAGTTTTATTTTTTCCTTACCAGTTAGGATGCTTTTATTTCTTTTTTTTATCTGATTGCTGCAGCTAGGACTTTTAATACTATATTGAATAAAAATGATGAGAGTGAATGACCTCATCTTGTTCCTGATTTTTAGAGGAAAATATTTTAGCTGTTCACCATTGAGTATGATTTTAGCTATGTGTTTGCCATATATGGCCTTCATTATGTTAAGTATGTTCCCTCCATGGCCATTTGTTGAGACTTTTTATCATGAACAGATGCTGAATTTTGTCAAATGCTTTTTCTGTACATTTTAAGGTGATCATATGAATTTTATCCTTCATTTTACTAATGTGTTGTATCATATAATTGATTTGTGAGTACTAAACCATCCTTGCATACCTGTAATAAATTTCACTTGATATTGTGAATGTTTCTTTTATTATTTTTTAAAAAAATTTTTAGTTAATAATTTATTAAGGAGTTTTGCGTCTATGTTTACCAAGAATATTAGTCAGTAATTTTCTTTTTCTATAATGTTTTTGTCTTGTTTTGGTATCAGGAAAATGCTGGCTTTGTAGAATGAATTTGGAAGCATTCTTCTTTTTTCTACTTTTTGAGATAATCTGAGTAGGATAGGCATTTCCTCTTTTTTGAATGTTTGGTAAAATTCATCTGGTCCTGGACTTTTGTTTCATTACTAGTAATTCATTTTTTCAGCTTTTCTATCTCTTCCTGTTTCAACTTTGGGATACTGTATATTTCTAGAAATTTATCCATTTCTTCTAGGTTTTATAATTTTTTGGCATTTATTTTTTTGTAATCTCATAATCTTTTGTTGTGCTAGTTGTAATTTTTCTTCATTTCTGATTTTATTTACTTGAGTCTTCCTTATGTTTCCTGATGAGTCTGGCTTAAGGTTTACCAATTTTGTTTCTCTTTTCAAAGAACCAGCTCTTAATTTCATTGATCTTTTCCATCCTGTGGGGTTTTTTGTTTGTTGGTTTTTGGGGTTTTTTTGTTTTTGTTTTAGTTTCTAGTTCATTTATTTTTATTATTCTTTTTATTTGTTTATTATTTATTATATGATTTTTATTATTTTTATTCTTGTACTAACTTTGGGCTTTGTTCTTTTTCTCGTTCTTTTAGATGTAAAATTAGATTGTGTATTTGACACTTTTTTGTTTCATGTGGTAGGCCTATTTGCTATAAACATCTCTCTTAGAAGTACTTTTGTTGTGTTCCAAAGATTTTGGACCACTGTGATTCCATTTTTAGTTTTCTCAAAGCATTTTTTTTCTTTCCTTTCTGATTTCTTCCCTGACCCATTGGTTATTTAGTAGTATGTTGTTTAGCTTCCATGTACTTGTGGAGTTTTGAGATTTGAGGGTGTTTTTTTTTGTAATTAATTTTTAATTTCCCCCTGTTGTGATTTTAAAAAGAAAGATGCTTGGTATGGTATCAATCTTCTTAAATTTATTGAGACTAGGTTTTTTTAATGTTTATTTATTTCTGAGAGAGCACAAGTAGAGGATGGCAGAGAGAGATGGAGACAAAGAGTCTCAAGCAGGGCTCTTAGCATAGAGCCCAACACAGGGCTCAAACTAACAAACCATGAGACTATGACCCGAGTTGAAGTCAAGAGTTGGATGCTTAACCAACTGAGCCATCAGGGCACCCCTTGATGAGACTAGTTTTATTGCCTAATATGTAATCTGTCCTGGAGGGTGTCCCACTTGAAAAGAATGTATATTCTGCTGTTTATAGATGGAATGTTTTGTATATGGCTGGTAAGTCCATCTGGTCTAATGTAGCATTCAAAATTGCTGTTTCCCTAATGATTTCCTGGTTGAATGATCTATTCATTAATGTAAGCAAGATGTTAAAGTCTAATACATTTGTTACTGTTAATTTCTCTGTTTATTTCTGTTAATATTTGTTTTGTATGTTCTGGTACTCCTATGTTGGATGCCTAAATATTTACAATTGCTATATTCTCTTGTTGAATTGAATTTTTAACATCACATAATTCCCTGTTGATTTTTATTTTTTATTTTTTAAATGTTTTTAATGTTTTTTTAAATTATTTTTGAGAGACAGAAAGAGATGGCACTAGCAGGGGAGGGTCAGAGAGAGAGGGAGGTACAGAATCGGAAGCAGGCTCAGGCTCTGAGCTGTCAGCACAGAGCCCGAGGCAGGGCTCGAACCCACAAACTGAGATCATGACCTGAGCCAAAGTCAGATGCTTAACCGACTGAGCCACCCATGCGCACCTTTGCTGATTGTTATTAAAGTTTATGCTTTAAAGTCTATTTTGCCTAATATAAGTATTGCTATCCAACTTTTTTTCACTGCATAGAATATCTTTTTCAGTCCCTTTGCTTTCCGTTTATATGGGTCTTTAGATCTGAAGCGAGTCTCTTGTAAGTTAGCATACAGAAGTTTGGAGTTTTTCAAATCCGCTTAGTCACCCTATGTCTTTCGATTGGAGCACTTAGTCCATTTACATTTAAAGTAATTATTGATAGGTCTGCACTTATTGACATTTTGTTAATTGTTATCTAATTGTTTTCTAGTTCTCTGTTCTTTTCTTCTTCTCTTTCTCTCTTCCCTTATAATTTGATGGCTTTTTTTTTTTTTTTACTGTTGTGTTTGGATTCTTTTCTCTTTATTTTTTTGTGTATCTTTTACAGGTTTTTGGTTTGTGACTACCCTGAGTTTCATATATAACATCCTATGTATATAGCAATCTGTATTAAGTTGATTCAGTTTGAATCCATTCTAAAAACAGTACATTTTTGTGTGTGCATATGTATTATGTTTATGTTCCATATTTTACATATATGATATCATATTTTACATCTTTTCATTTTATGTATCTCTTAACTAATTTTTGTAGATATCATTAATTTTACTACCTTTGTCTTTTAACCTTCACATTAGCTTTACGAATGATTGAACTACTACATATACTATATGCTTGCTTTTACCAGTGAGGATTTTCCCTTTCATATTTTTTTTCTTCCAGTTATGCCTTTTTATTTTCTACTTAAAGAAGTCTCTTTAATGTTTCTTGTAGGGCCAGTTTAATAGTGATGAGCTCCTTTAACTTTGTCTGTCTGGGAAACTTTTTATCTCTCCTTCAATTCCAAATGGTAAACTTGCCCTGGTAGGTATTCTTGGTTGTAGGTTTTTCCCTTTCAGCACTTTGAATATTATCTTGCCACTCCCTTCTGCTAAAAAAAAAAACAATTTTATGCTAAAAAAACAGCTAACTGACTTATGGAGTTTCCCTTGTACAAAACAGGTTGCTTTTCTCTTGTTGCTTTTAAGATTCCCTCTGTATCTTAAAATTTTGCCATTTTAATTTTTATGTGTCTTGGTGTGGACTCCTTGGGGTTGTTCTTGTTTGGGGCTCTCTGCATCCTGGACATAAATGTCTACTTCCTTACCCAGGGGAGGGAAGTTTTCACCTATTCTTTCTTCAAATAAATTTTCTGCCCTCTCTTTGTCTTCTCTGCAATCCCTATAATGCCAATGTTATTACTCTTGGTGTTATATCAAAGGTCCCTTCGCCTATCTTCATTTTTCATTTTCTTCTCCTTTTATTTTATTTTATTTATTTATTTATTTATTTTTTTGCTGTTCAACTTTGTTGCTTTCCACTACCCTGTTTTCCGGATCACTGATCCATTCTGCTCCTCTGTTCTATTGATGCCCTCTCATATATTTTTCATTTTAGTTATTATATTCTTCATATTTGACTGTTTTTTTCATATTTTCCATCTCTTTGCTAAAGTGCTAAGATTACCCATTCTTTTCTCAAGTCCGGTGAGTGTCTTTATGACATTACTTTAAACTCTTTATCAGGTAGACAGCTTACCTCCATTTCATTTAGCTCTTTTTCTAGGGTTTATCTTGCTCTTTCATTTGGATCATAATTCTCTCTCTGAATTTTTGTCTAGTTCTCTGAGTTTGTTACTATTTATTAAGTAGGTCAGCTTAATAAATAGTAACCTTTGACCTTTGTGTCAAAAGTGTTCTGTGGTGCCCAATAACACATCCATCCCAGCCCCCCAACCCTGATCACCACAACCAGGCATATGCCCCCCTCTTGTGGCTGGGCTGCAACTACCAGAGATGTGCTGGTGTGCAAGGCTGCCCTCAGCCATGTCTATTGTGAGTGCACTGGTGGGAGTGCTAAACTCCTGGCACAGTTGGATGAGGCTGACTAGCTACTGCAGCCATGCTGGTGGATGTGACGGCTCTGGGCACAGCTAAGTGAGAGGCTCACCTGTAGCAAATAGTGGCAAGGTTTCTGTGAAGGTATATCACCATCCCTCTCCACCTTTTAATTACTCAGCCTCAACCCTCCAAATCCCAGGGAACTTTGTTCTCTTTCTGTCTATCCTTCCTCACTAGGTCCACTCAGCTACTGGAAACCCTGCCAGGTAAGGCAACAACCTCAAGTCTTGCCAGGAGTTCAACTCCTGGATTCTTCCATAATCCGGTCCTCAGGTGCCATCAGGCTCCATTTGGAGTTATGGTGCCACTTTTCATCTTTTATCTGTCAGAGCAGAAGAAAGGCTACGTCAGGAGCAAGAGATCTGGTGCACCTGAGAGAAATGAGTTCGGGACCTTAGGGAAGTCACTTAGGTCAGTTTGCTCATCATTGAAATAATGGCCACTCCCAACTAATTAATTAATTAACTAATAATAAAATGACAGCCACTCTTGACAGTGTTGTGATAAAGGTCTCATGTAGTAAGGTGCAGTGAAGGCTCTAGCAATGATGTGCCATGTGTAGTAGGATCATCAATCAGGAGAAAAGAGATTGTAATATTCCAGGAGAATGAAAATGTTTTTATATCCTAATATGCTTTTCCAGGATATGATCACCTCATGGCTGTGACGTGGAGTCACCAATGCTCCTGAAAACTGGGAACATGGGTCCACCAATCATACTGAGAAGTTCATCAGCCTAAATAGGACTGACTAGAAACATGAAAAATCTGTTATAGAAGGTGGTTAAAACAAGTTTAAATCTAAGACGAAATAAATCTTTGAATTCATTCAGATGATTCCTTTAAAGAGAAACTAGGAAAAGTTTAATGACTCCTTTTCTGCTTTTAAATCATTCGATGTTGACAGAAGAGGGCATTATGTTACTAAATCCAACCACCCTCGCCCCTACACTGTGGCTGAAAATCTTGTCTTTCTCTCCCTGCTGTCACACCCAGATGACACTGTCACTCTCAGAACTCAAATTTCCTACTGAGAACCTTGTAAGCTCTAAGAACAAACCTGGATCCACTGGTGACAAACTACTGGTATGTTTGCCCCCTCCCCATCCAGAGTGGAGTGCCCAATACTCTCCCATGTGTGGTCTGAGAGTTTTCTAACCACTGGACCCAAGGCCCCAGATGAGGGGCTGTCAGGTGGAAAGAGTGGAGAGGCCATGGGGCTTGAAGGAAGGTGTGGAGGGGATACAGGAGGATCTTACTGACGTTCTTGTAAATAGATGCACAACTCATGCTCAAATGACAAGAGATAACATTGTGGTTAATCCAATGCAAAGAGATCACCAAATTTCCTTTGTGACACCTTTTGACAGCAGCCTAGGGTAAGTGCAAGGATTTCGTTAGAGTCTCCATGTCCTGATTTGGAACCCTGGCTTCACCAGTCACTAGCTTTCCGTGATCTTTCATTTCCTCTTCTCTGCATGTGGATAAGGCTAGCACCTATCTGCTAAGCAGGGACTGAGTGACCTATCACACACACTGTGCAGTAATAGCTCTTGTGAAAGCTGCTGTCACTCTCACTGAATTGTTGCTCCAGCACCTTTAGTAAATGTGTGGGCACTGTTTTGGGGAGGTCTGGCCAAGCTGTGGGTGTCATAAATGCTTCTCATGCCTGGTAAGATTGAGAGTCATTGGTCTGGATGCAGCCTCAGGTAAATCTAGAATGTCCTCCTGCCTACTTCCTTGTCTATCTTATCCATAACTTTCTTCCAGTACAGACATGAAATGTATAGAGTCCCTCCTTGCTGGAAACAGCTCTCCACATCTTTGAGAACAATTGTTCCTCCTGCAAATCCAACCACATGTTTTAGGTGACTGCGCCATTCACCTCAGAACCCTGCTTTCTGCCAGGGTGGAGGAGTCCAAAGGCAGAAATGTGGCTCAAGCCCAACTTATCAAAGCCTCCGCCTGAGATTTCCACACTGCAGCTCATTTCAGAGCTGCTGACACCCATGTTTCCAATGTGTGGAGGAAAACAGAAGAAAGAAAACAAAGCACACATGCAGAGAAAACTGAGAAGCGATGTGAGAACAAAGCTTCAACCCCTAACTCTGTGTGTCTAAGTGATTGTATTAATTATGTAAAGTACATTCTGTATTGTATGATGTTTTGACATCTTGAAAGACCTACAAGCTAAGGGAGAAAATGCCTCACCCAGGGCTCCCTGACTCCTAAAGATAATCAACAGCTTGCCTGGAGCACACCTCCCATGTGCAAAGCAAACATCCGCTTCGTTAACTGTAACATATCAAGCCAATAGTAAGTCAGCCCGTAGCTGGGTACCAGACAGCCAGCCACTCTGTTCCAAACCTCCAGAATTATTCACACTGGACTATCCTCAACTATTTAATCTGCCTTGCCTTTGTGTTATGTTGAAATTTTCAAAGGAAAGGGGCTTCCCCTCAACTACCTGCAATAAGTGACTCCTGGGTGGCTCAGTAAGTTAAACATCTGTCTTCAGCTCAGGTCATGATCTCACAGTTCATGAGTTCGAGGCTGGCTTTGAGCCTTGCATCGAGCCCCACATTGGGCTCCACACTGATAGTGTGAAGCCTGCTTGGAAGTCTCTCTCTCTCTCTCTCTCTCTCTCTCTCTCTCTCTCTCTCTCTCTCTCTCTCTCTCTGCTCCTCTCCAACTTCTACTTTCTTTCTCTCTCAAAATAAATAAAGAGATGTTAGAAAAAATTACCTGCAGGGGCGCCTGGGTGGCAGAGTCAGTTATGCACCCAACTCTTGATCTCAACTCAGGTCATGATTTCACATTTCAGGAGTTCAAGTCCCACATTTGGCTCTTCATTGATGCTGCACAGCCTGCTTGCAGGTTTCTGTCTCTCCTTCTTTCCAGTGCTCCTGAATTTGTGCACATTTTCTCATGCTTGCTCTCTCAAAATAAATCAATAACCTTAACTTAAAAAATTAAAAGAAAATAAATAAAATTCCTGCAATAAGGGCTCTGGGTAAGCTTTCTTCTTCCTCCTGCTTCCCCTCCTGACTAAAGCCATGCTTCTCCTATGACCCATGTGGCATGCTGTGCCCCCTTCTTTTGAGAAATGTTAGTAATAAATTCCTGTTTTACAGGGTGCCTAGGTGGCTCAGTTGGTTAAGCGTCTGGCTTTGGCTCAGGTCATGATCTCACAGTTGGTGGGCTCAAGCCCTGTGTCAGGCTCTGTGCTGACAGCTCAGAGCCTGGAGCCTGTCTTCGGATTTTGTATCTCCCTCTTTCTCTGACCCTCCCCTGTTCACGCTGTCTCTCTCTGTCTCTCAAAAAAAAAATCTTGTTTTAATGTCATTATCCTTTGCATGTTGTCACCCAATCACCTCCATATATGTAAGTACCATATATTTTGAGACAAATAGAACCATGAATGAATGGCTCAACCATAGCACCCTGGGGACCAAGCCTCTAGATGTTTTTTGGGCCACCAGCTGACTCTGCTCTGCAGCCAGCTCTGCTTGGGTGGCACTGCTGGCTTGGGGTCCTTGTGCTTAACTGCCACTGCCTTGTGCTGTGTCTCCTATGTCTTTCCATAGTTTTATATCCTAAACTGTGGCAAGGTCTTATGCAGATTCTTGCTTAGCACAAATAAGGGGTATGGGAGGTCTCGAAGGAAGGGTCAAAGAGGCTTCCAGGGCTAACTGACACAGCAAAGGCTGTGTGGGAGTGGGAAGCCTGGAGGGGTTCTTGCAGAGTGCTCTGAGGGTACTGAGACTGACAATCTCCCCTAGTGACACCATTAGGCCACCACCAGAGGCCACCACAGAGAGAGAGAGAGATAAGAGCCTGACACTGAGCCCAGGAGGTAACAAATGTCATACTCTGGTGGACAAATAAGTCCCAGGTGAATGAAGTCTCCCTACAACCATCCATCAGAGACTGACAATGACTATCAGTCTGGTCCCTTAAGCATTGTTACCTTCTAGAAACACATCTTTGATTCCAAATTTGAATGAGCTCATTTCTCCTGGTCAGTAGCTAGGTATAGGGCAGTTTCTCTATGGAAAACCATGGCTGACTCCCAAAATTTTAAGCGTTGTGTTAAGGGCAAATCTCCATGCTGCTGCTTACCTTGCTGATCTTATGATTCATCCCTTGACTTGGTGTGATATAAGGGATCACTGATGGGTCAAGGCTTAATGAAAAAGGAAAAGAAAAAAAGTATCTGGTTCTTGCTCTTCCAGAAATACCTGAAGAGGTTTCTCCCCTGGACAAGGTGTTTGGGTACTCCTGAATTCTCCTGATTATCAACACGTAAGAGACTCTTCTTACAGCTAAATTGTTGAAACTCAGGATTCTACCCCCATTGCTTTCTTGTATGTGACCTCAGTGCCTCTGAGGTTGACTGGCCCCCTATTAAGGGAGGCTGCCAGTCACAGCTGAGGCCACTCAAGACCACCAGGAGCTTATCAGGTAAATACTCAAAGAGGGGGAAAAAGGTCGTCCAGATATAAAAGGAAAAAAGTCTAAAGACAATTTTAGTCTTCTGGAGACATGTCATTCTAAAAGATTTTGATCAAGAAAAAAGGAGGTGGTAGAGTGAAAGGGATGATTAAGTTGTAGACAGACCTGAGACAGGCTTCTGCCTAGAGGCACTGGCCCCTTTCCTGTCCCCTTTTCTTTCCATCAGCCAGAGACAGAAACTAAAAACTGTGGCTTTAAGCAACTAACAGTTGAAACAGGTAAAAAAAAAATCCCTAACTCTAAAGAGAGAGAGAAAAAAGTAATTAAATTAAATATATATATGCATTATTTCAATCCCTATCAACCAGCATTCTTCACAGAGCTACAATCCTAAAATTTGTATGGAACCAGAAAAGACCCTGAATAGCCAAAGCAATATTCAAAAAGAAAACCAAAGCTGGAGGCATCACAATTCCAGACTTCAAGATGTATTACATAGCTCTAATCATCAAGACAGTATGGTACTGGCACAAAAAACAGACACTCACCTCAGAGCAACAGAATAGAAAACCCAGAAATGGCCCCACAAACATTGGGCCAACTAATCTTTGACAAAGAAGAAAAAAAGACCAACGGAACAAAGACAGTCTCTTCGGCAAATGGTGCTAGGGAAACTGGAGAGCAACATGTAGAAAAATGAACCTGGATCACTTTCTTACACCATACACAAAAATAAACTCAAAATGGATCAAAGACCTAAATATAAGACAGGACGTCATGAAAATTCTTGACATGAAACCTGGCAAAAACCCCTTTGACCTCAGCCGCATCAACTTCTTACTCAACACATCTCTGGAGCCAAGAGACACCAAAGCAAATATGAACTATTGGTGCCTCATCAAAATAAAAATCCCCTACACAGCAAAGGAAACAGTCAACAAAACTAAAAGGCAACCGATGGAGTGGGAGAATATCTCTGCAATTGACATATCAGATAAAGGGTTAGTATCCAAAATCTATAAAGAACTAATCAAATCAACATCCAAAAAGCAAATAATCCAGTGAAAAACAGGCAAAAGACATGAATAGACACTTCTTCAAAGAAAACATCCAGATGACCAACCAACAAGTGAAAAAAATGCTCAACATCACTCATTATCAGTGAAATACAAATTAAAACCACAATGAGATACCACCTGACAACTGTCAGAGTGGCTAATATTAACAATTCTGGCTAGAGCAGATGTTAGCAAGGATGCAAAGAGGATCTCTTCTGCAGTGCTGGTGGGAATGCAAACTAGTGCGGCCTCTCCAGAAAACAGTATGGAGGTTACACTGTTGGTAGCAATGTAAACTGGTGCAGCCGCTCTGGAAAACAGTGTGGAGACTCCTCAAAAAACTATCGCTAGAACTCCCCTATGACCCAGAAATAACACTGCTAGGGATTTACCCAAGGGATAAAGAAGTGCTGAGGTATAGGGGCACATGTACCCCAATGTTCATAGCAGTACTTTCAACAATAGCCAAATCATGGAAAAAGCTTAAAATGTCCATCACCTGATGAGTGGATCAAGAAGATGTGGTATATATATACAATGGAGTACTACATGGCAATGAGAAAGAATGATATATGGCCATTTGTGGGAAATGGAAGGACCTTGAGAGTGTCATGCTAAGCAAAATAAGTCAGGCAGAGAAGGACAGATACCATATGTTTGCATTCATAGGTCTAACAGGAGAGACCTGGCAGGGGACCATGGTGAGAGGAAGGGGGAAAGAGAGCGGGGAAGAGTGAGGGACACAGATCAAGGGAGACTACTGAATACTGGAGACGAACCATGGACTGAAAGGGGAGGGGGAGTGGGGGGAGGGGGTGATGGTCATGGTGGGGGGCACCTGTGGGGAGAAGCACTGGGTGTTATATGGAAACTAATTTGACAATAAACTATTATAAAAAAATCAAAAAATTAAAAATAGAACTACCCTATGACCCCACAATTGCACTACTAGGTATCTATCCAAGGAATACAGACAGGTGTGCTGTTTCGAAGGGCAAATGCTTCCCAATGTTTATAGAAGCACTATTGACAATAGAAAAGTATGGAAAGAGCCCAAATGACCACAAACAGATGAATGGATAAAGAAGATATTATATATATATGTAATAAAATATTACTCAGCAATAAAAAAGAATGAAATCTTGCCATTTGCAACTATATGGATGAAACTAGAGTTTATTATACTAAGCAAAATTAGTCAGGGAAAGACAAATATCATATGATTTCATTCACATGAGGAATTTAAGAAATACAACAGATGAACATAAGGGAAAGGAAGCAAAAATAATATAAAAATAAGGAGTGGGACAAAATATGAGAGACTCTTAAATATAGAGAACAAACAGAGGATTGCTGGAGGGGTTGAGGGAGGGGGATGGGCTAAATGGGTAAGTGGCATTAAAGAATCTACTCCTGGAATCATTGTTGTACTATATGCTAAGTTGGATGTAAATTAAAATACAAAAGTTTTTAATAAAAAATAAAAATTCAATATGTAAATTAAAAAATATATATGTATTGCTGTGTATTTGTTTGATAGGATTTCAAACCCACTTGTTCATGACAAAGACAGAAAAATGAAGTTGTTTTTAGAAGTAAAGTTGTTCTGATACAAAACTGAAGTGAGCTGCGTGAGGTTGTCATCATCTGTCCATTGTCCTCAATAAGAAGTCAGTAGCTCAGCTGGTGAGGGGCCCCACTGGGGGGCTTATCAAGAAAAACATACGAAGAAGCAGTTACGGCAAGGGAACATTTTTCTTACAGTCACACATTGTTTCACTGTGCTTCAATTTATTTCACTTCGCAGTTACAGCCTATTTTTAAATAGTTTATTGTCAACTTGGTTTCCATATAACACTCAGTGCTCTTCCCCACAAGTGCCCTCCTCCATGACCATCACCTCCTTCCCCTGTCCCCCTCCCCCTTCAGCCCTCAGTTTTCAATATTCAAGAGTCTCTCGTGATTTGCCTCCTTCCCTCTCCCTAACTCTTTTTCCCCCCTTCCTCTCCCCAGGGTCCTCTGTTAAGTTTCACCTGTTAGACCTATGAGTGCAAACATATGGTATCTGTCCTTCTCTGCCTGACTTATTTCACTTAGCATGACACCCTCGAGGTCCATCCACATTGCTACAAATAGACAGATTTCATTCTTTCTCATTACCATGTAGTACTCCATTGTATGTATAAACCACATCTTCTTGACCCATTCATCATTTGGTGGACATTTAGGTTCTTTCCCTGACTTGGCTATTGTTGACAGTGCTGCTATGAACACTGGGGTTCATGTGCCCCTATGCATCAGCACTTCTGTATCCCTTGGGTAAATCCCTAGCAGTGCTATTGCTGGGCCATAGGGAAGTTCTATTGTTAATTTTTTGAGGAACCTCCACACTGTTTTCCAGAGCAGCTGTACCACTTTTATCTCAATACTGATAGTTTGTGAGGACAGTCTGAGAGTGTTTGATCTGGGCATGGCTACACTTTGCTGATTTGAAAGAGCTTTCCAAAGACATGGGGCAATGAGTTCCTGCCACAGTAAAGGCCACTCTTTACCTACAGTGGCAAAAGTCTTGCAGCAGCCTGGCTGTAAGAAGAAGACCCTTTTGCCTGTCACACCAGCACCACTGTTCCCTATCAAGGTGCTCTAGCAATGAGGAATTTCTACTTTGCACTGACAGTTGAAATTCCCTAATGCCAACTAGTATAAAGGTAAACCTCAACTAAATTTGGACTTTATTCCTTTCATTGGTCCTTGCCTGAAATGACAATGTGATTAATCAATCATTGGCTTAGAATATGTTATTTCTTTACAGCCTACTAAAAAAGACATAATCCTGTATGCTTATTGGTGTATGAAATTCTCACACCAAACCTGAGTTAAATTATTGACAAAGACAATTCCAGTCTCTGGAAGTTAATTTGCTTCTCAATACAAAACAAGGGCCAGAGACTTATTTTAATTTTAATTGAATAAGTGGCCCTATCTCCATATTTGTTATAAACAGTTGGTCCATTGCCTAAAAAAATGCCCCCTTCGTTGTAAAGAACTCTGGGAATCTCTTTTCTTACAGATTCCCAAAATATCAGTCCAAATCATTCCTCTATGTATACTAAGGCCACAATATAATGCCATGCCAAGATACTCTGCATTCCTTTCAGAGGTACAGGCATTACAAATAGTAACCAAGACACACATGTTGTTTCTCAGAATACACAATCCCGGGCTCCTGGAAGAATTATTCACTAGAACTTCTATGTTCCTGATAGTTCCCAGATAACCAATGTAATTGAAAGACACTTCTCAAAGAACTGGTTCTACTCTTCCAGATGAGCCAATAAACCTTTAAAAGAGTTTCTATTTTGCCCCATGCCTTCATCTATTTTAATAGATTTTCTATCTTGCCCCCATCCCCTAAGGTTTGGAGGTCAGGTTAAGGGCACATATTCTTCTGAAACCCATACATCCTACACTGTTCTCAAGTCAGGTGGCTGCTGTGTGACATAGGACTGATTTGAACCTATACTTCTACTCAACACAAAACTGGGTTAGTGCAGCTGTACACCTTCTAGAGACTGTTGGATCTAGGTGTTTTCCTTGGTTTATAATCTAGATGTCCAAATACCCCCAAATAAGCCACTTTTTCAATAAAACATGGACAATGCTTAGACCCATATCAATTCAAGTGGGTTCCTTCTTGAGTTACCCCTGTCCCACTTCCCAGATGACCTCACCTGGTCCAGCTCATCCCTGGAAATGACATGGTCTCAGTTGACATCACCCTACCCAAGACATCACCTTAGCCTCCAATCCAACCCCTGTTCCAGAGGCAACTTCATGTCAATCTGAAATCTCTGCCTCGGTGATGCCCATGGGCTGTCTATCCTAATGTACAAATTGGACACAGCACATTTTTTGCTTTTCTTCCTTTGATATTAAGAACTCTATTGTGTTCAGCTCATGATCCTGTTATACTCCTTGCTCACTGCCAAAATGAACCCCGCCCCCCATGACTAAAGGGAAATACAGTAAAGGTTACTACTATCTGTGCCATTCAAGAAATTAATGAAAATTATTGCTGTCCCCTGGAGACACCTGCCTCTTATCAGTCAATCCCTTTGACCCACGGGGTAAAGGACCACCTGCTCTTCAGTACTTTCTCCTACTATCCCCACCAGCTTAGCACCACTGCCTGCTGACTTGGTTTCCAGTCAAGACAACCATACGAGTCTTTCCCTTAGTTACACACAATCCTATTAATATTTACATATACCTTACTAACTTATCAGTTCATACCCTCCAACAACATAACTGCTGGACTTAGCACCTTGACCCAAAAAAATGTACCAAGATATTATTGTCAAATTTACACTTTTTAATAGCTCCAACCTCCACCAGGTTATTGTTGTTAGAGATCTCCCAAAACTCTAGATCTATTTTCGTGGATTATTCCATATAATAGAAAACCTATCACTGGGCTGGTTTACAAGGACACCATACACCTCTAGTTGTGCTCCTCCATACTACTTTCATAATAAAATGTTTTCTTTGCTATTTGGGGCAACTTATGCCCTTCTCCCTACAAGTCTCCATGATCATACAAGATTTCCTTAATATGATGTCAAAATATCAGAGGATAAATTGAATTGCTATGTTTTTTGTATTCTGTATTTTATGATGTTTTGATATCTTGGAGGGCCTTACAAACTTGAGGATGGACTGTTTATCCCAAGGTTAGTTATTTCCTAATGATAGTAACTGGGAGAATACCTCTCATGTGCAAGTTAAACACTTCTTTATCCAAAGCAAGATGGACTCTCACACAGCAAGCTTATATTCACCCTTCCCTAAATCTACCCAAGGCCAAGTGCCTGACAGCTAGGAACACCTGTAGGCCCCAAATCCCACTGGAATTATTAAAACTGGCTAATCCAAACTGTTTACTTTGCCCTGCCTAACCTGTCCCCTGGAAACCATAATGAGGGCTCTGCCTCAGGCTTTCCCCTCCCTCTTGATCCTACCTTCTGATCCCACCAGATGCTTCCCTATGTGGCCCTACATGTCATGGCATGCCCCTTCTTTTGGGAAATGTAAGCTATAATTTTTTTTCAATGCATTATCCTTTCCGACAGTAATTTAGTCTCTCCTATAAATTAAAATCTCAAAGGTACATTTTGCGAAAGTAGTCCTACGCAACTTTCATGAGTTATAAGAAACTTTGAATAAATTCCCAATTTGATTTCTCTTGTTTTCTGTTTTCTTCCTATTACTACAATCAGAACAACATGATAAATGCAAAATTCAATTCAATCTAACAAATATGTACTGAACGCTTTCTAAGCTTCATGTTTGCGCTTTGGGCTAGAGATGTCACTTCCAAGGATGATGGTGGCAAATACATGAATGAACCACAACAAGGTGACAAATGAACTATAATAATGGTTAAGTCTGTAAAACTTTTTAAGAGAACCTGGGTGAAAAAAATATTGAAATCTGTCAAGGGCACAGGGCATGTGGACACTAGGAGAATTTGCCAGGTAGATAATGGTGGGATGGAATCTTAGGCAAAGATAGCAGTTTGACAGAGGTAATGTGTCCTGAAATAGCCTGACATGTGAGGAGAAAAGTGGACAGTAAGATGTAGCTGGAGCCCAAGGACATATGTGTATAGTGTAGTGGGTATTGACTTTGAAGCTGGCTGGGATCAAGAAGGGAAAGGCCACATATGTCAGACTGAAAAATTTGCACACCATTCTATAAGCAGATAAAAAATCATCAGTGACCTGAGGCTAGGAAGTGACAAGATGTCACCACCATAGCAATAATCAGATAGTGAGCCAGAGACTAAGCTGGCAGTCTCAAGAGTAGGAGAAAAATCACTTTCATCTTGCATTCCCCAGCATGACTAATATTGTATTTTGCATAGAGTGGTTACTGAGTAATGAATGATTGAATAAATACTGTTTTTTTTTTCTTCCAGCTCATGAGTATATCTTAACCAGTTTCAGGCTCTTAAGAAATTCTCTCTGCCTCTGGCTAGGTTAGATGTCTCCACCCAGATCACCCAAACTATCCCTCCAATATAGCAATTACTCCTATATTGTCATGATTGATATCCTTGTCTTCCCCCCCCCCCGCCCACTATCTGCCATCTTTTTAATGAAGAGGAGATGTCACTCTGAACTGCATTCCATTCAATGACAGAGAGACCATGGGCCTTTGGGTGCTTCATGAGTGCTCTTGGAGTGGACAGAAGAATGACGGAATGATAGAATGAATGAATGATTGCATGGCAGAATGGGTGATATCTGGTTAGAGGTCAGCCCTATACTTCCTAGAGCCAATCAATGTCAGCATATGAGAGTCTTTGGTTCTCTGGGCATGGGTGCCATTGGTCCCAGGTGACGTACAGGCCTTTTCAGAGCTGTTTTTTGATTATTTTTACATAAATACTTCACCTCCTCATGTGACAGTAGCACCAATTCCTTTCCCCAAGTTCATGGTGACTCACAGCAGTAACACAGAAAAAGGGAAACTTGTCTTCTTCACTTGCCAGCTTCCCAGGATGGCAACTGGCACACTTTGTAACTAACATCAGTTAGAGAATGAAAATTTAAAAGGGAGACTCTTCTGCCCAGAGATACTGAGATGGCAGGTGTGCATGTGCAAACCCACATGTGATATTGTGTGTGCATGTATGTGTATGTGTGTGTATAGGTGCACAGCCATCTGTGTACTTTGGAAATTTTATCCAAAAGGCTCAGACTTCTTTAAAAGATGTTTACGATGTTTTAGACTGATTATCTGTTTTTTTTAAGGTATGAAGTACACAAAAATGATAAATGAACTTTCTTTGTACAAAAAAATGTATTATAAGACACTAGAAAAATAATTATAAGGAACATATAAAACATTGAAACAGCTCTATTACTTAAGGAAAACGCCTCTAACTATTATTATTATGTGGATCTATTAAAAACTGCTGATCTTCTGTCATTTTTACCTACCACCAACAGCAATTTCTTTTGGCTTAATTTAATACAAAACCATGAGTTACTTTTTAGATGGTGGATAAGTTTTGTACCTGAGTCTCAAAATTCTATGACAAATTTTTAGTCATTTCCATTAAAAAATACTAAATTTAAAAACTAATAACTTAAAACTGCCACACACACACGCGCGCACACACACACACACACACACACGGTCTACAGAACAGTCTCCTTTCCTTCTGAAGGTTTTATGATGCATTGTTATCATTATCCAGTCTTTTATTATTACACTTAAATGACCGATTGACACACACAGTCCTGAGCCCATTCTTCCACCACTGATTAAGACTGGGTTGGCAGGTATTGGGGGTAATATTAATTTAGTCTTCTGAGCTTTCTGGGCAGACATGGTGACCTTGCCACCTCCAGCTACCTTCTTGTCCACTGCTTTAATGACACCCTCAGCAACTATCTATCTCACTTCACAGACAGAAAAACAATCCCAAGGAGGATAATCAGAGAAGCTCCCAACACACATAAGCCTGCGGCCGCAATCATATCAATGATAACAGCATCACCAGATTTCAAGAACTTGGGACCATCTTCCAGCCTTTTTCCAGAACAATGGTCAATCTTCTCATTCAGCTCAGAAAACTTGCAAGCAATGTGAGCCATGTGACCATCCAGCACAGGTACACATCCAGCACTGATTTAGCCTGGATGGCTCAGGATAATCACCTGAGCCGTGAAGCCAGCTGCTTTCATTGGTGAGTCATTTTTGCTGTCACCATCCACATTGCCACAATGAGCATCTTTGAAAGACATAGTCTTGACATTGAAGCCCACGTTGTGCCCAGGAAGAGCCTCACTCAAAACTTCATGGTGCATTTCTACAGAATTTACTTTAGTTGTAACATTGACTGGCACAGAGGTGACCACGATGCCTGGTTTAGGAACACTGGCCTCCGCTTGGCCCATAAGGAAAGTAGCAATACTACCAATTTTGTAGATGTCTTGGAGGGGCAGACACAAGGGCCTGTCAGCTGGATGAGTTGGTGGCAGAATGCAATCTAAAGCTTCAAGCAGTGTGGTTCCACTGGCATTGCCATCTGTATGGTGACTTCCCATCCCTTTGAACCAAGGCATGTTCGCATTTGCTCCAGCATGTTGTCACCTTTCCAACCAGAAACTGGCACAAATGCTACTGTGTCAGGGTTGTAGCCAATTTTCTTAATGTAGGTGCTGACTTCCAGAGGCTCAATGGAATCCTTTTGTTAACACCAGCAATACGTTGTTTTACACCCAATGTGTAAGTCAGAAGGGCATCCCCACAAGTCTGTCCATTCTTAGAGAGACCTGCTTCAAATTCACCAACACCAGAGATGACAATCAGGACAGCACAGTCAGCCTGAGATGTTCCTGTAATCATGTTTTTGATAAAGTCTCTGTGTCCTGGCGCACTTATGATGGTCACATAATACTCGTTGGTCTTAAATTTCTACAGGGAGATATCAATGGTGTTACCATGTTCACATTCAGCTTTCAGTCTATCCAAGACTCGGGCATACTTGAAGGACCCCTTTCCCATCTTAGCAGCCTCCTCAAGTTTTTCAAAGTTCTTTTTTTGATCCCACAACATTTGTAGATCAGATGACCAATAGTGGTAGACTTCTCAACACTATATGTCCAATGGCAATGATGTTTATATGAGTCTTTTCCTTTCCCATTTTGCTTCTGGTTTAGTGGTGGTTTTCATGACACCTGTGTTCCGGTGGCTAACCCACTGCAAAAAAAGCTAAGATGAATGAACTTTAATAGATTTTCAATTTGCATTCATACCAAATGCTGTCCCCTGTCAACTTTGTGGGCTCTTATTTTTCTAAAGTAAACCTTTAGCACTATGCATCATCTGATTTGCTGAATAGGAATTCAGAAATCCCATGACTAATGAGCACTTTAAACTTGGAATGCCAATACTGTTCAGTAGGTGTAAGATGCATGTTTTTTGCCACCTAATTAGCTTTCAACTGATGTTGTTTAGCTAATTTCCTCCTTTTCTGCCAATGAATAAGTTTCCAAAGCACATGATTTGACAGATTCTTATCACTTTGACCCATCAACTTGGCATTTTGTCTAAACATGAGGTCACTTTTGATGAAGGGACTGATTTTATACCAAATTTGGCCTGGTGTTACAGCACAGTTAAGATTCAGCTCAGAACAAAATCTCACCCAGTAAGAGAATGGTGACTGCACCTACAGATACCAGCCCTCTCTGTCAAAGAGCCATATTACAGTACCAAAAAAAATGAGAGTAAAAAGTAAAATCAGCCTTTGAACTTGAAATAACATGCCAGTGGCCAGACTGCATGAGACATGTGATCAACTCCCAGCCTTAACCTTTGGATATTATGTTCAGACTTTATGGAACTCCCATAGAAATCTGACATCCATCATTTAAATCTTTGATGAAGAGAATGACATAACCCCAATCATAAGAAAAATACTCCAAAAGGGACACAGTCTCAAAACACCTGCCCAGTCTCCTGAAAACTCTCAAGGTCATCAGAAAAAAAGGAACAGCTAAGAATCATCACAGGTGAGAGGAACTTGAAGAGTCATGAGTGTTAACTGCCATGTGGAATCTTGGCGGGGATCATCCATTAGGAGATGAAAACTTATGTTCACATCCAAATCTCCACATGAATGTTTATAACAGCTTTATTCATAACTGTGAAAACATGTCAGAAGAAACTGATATGTCCTTTAGTAGGATAATAGATAAACTGGTCCATCCAGACAATAGAATATTATTTAGTGCTAAAAAGAAATGAGCTATCAAGTCATGAAAAGACATGGCAGGAATTTGAAATCATATTACTGCGTGAAAGAAGCCAATCTGAAAAGAAATAAATTTGGTATGATTCATTCTAACTATATGATATTCATGACAGGTAAAACTATCAAAACAGTAAAAAAAAAAAAAAGATTGAAGATTACCAGGTGTTGGGGGAAGAAGGGATAAATACGTGGCACACAGGATTTTCAGGGCAGTGAAAGTACTCTGCATGATGCCATAATTGTGAATGTTTAAACATGTCATTATACATTTGTCAAAATACATAGATTGTACACCAAGAGTGAGCTATTTTGGAAACTATGGACTTTGAGTAATTCTAATGTGTCAAGAAAGGCTCATCAACTATAATGATTGTACTTGTCCAGTGGCGAATGTTGTCAAGTGTCATTAGCTGTGTCAGAGAATGACAGGGTATATGTGGTAATTCTTTGGATATTTGTCTGGAAACCAAAAACTACTCTTCAAAATAGTGTATTAATGATTTTTAAAAGAAGATTAGGTAAAAAGTATGGAGGGCTCAACAAGGTATGAAGTTCAACTAGTAATAATGCATCCATAATGGTTCAGTGGCTTTATAAATGTAGCACTATAATGTAAATGGTGAGTGATAGAAAAACTTGGGTGAGATATGGGGCAAGAGAAGCAACTTTACAATTATTTGTAAAGCTAGGTGTGCCTAGGTGGCTCAGGTGGTTAAGTGAGCAATTCTTGACTTCAGCTCAGGTCATCCTCTTGGATTTCATAGGTTCAAGCCCCGCATCGGGCTCTGAGCTGACAGCACTGAGCCTGCTTAGGATTCTCTCTCTTTCCCCTTCTTTCTGTCCCTCCCTCACTCACACATGTGTTCTTGCTCTCTCTGTCACACAAATAAATAAACATTAAGTATTCTTATATCTGAAAATATATAAATTTAGAATGATAGAGAGAGAAAATGAGAGTTTACAATTTACCAAAGTTTGGGCACATTAATTTCCTTTTAATAAGAATATTGGAAGTGGCCTCCATTTAATTCTTCTCTAGTAGTGTGCCAGGCATGTGCTCAGCCCACCTGAGCCTCAAGATGCACATGCACTTCCTCCTGGGGTTCATGTGGGAATAAGTCAATGTGCCTTACATATTTCCCTAGGAGTCCACATTTTCTCCAGTAATCCCCTTGGTCCTGGGAACATGGGGAGGTGGAGGCAATCTGTTGTGGACAGCTTTGCTGGGGCCCCAAACCTCTCCAGTCTCCCCAGTGCACTATAATGCAAGTGCATTATTTTCTCAGTATATCAGTGTGAAATAATAGCACAGCTTCAGCACAGTGCTGGCACGTTGTATACACTGGCTGGCAGTGATTGTCTATTTCTCTCCATGAACATCCATGAAAGGGTGGAAGGCATAGCTAAGGATGAAGGGACCAATGACACCAACAGGGAGTAGATGACATTTGAGCTGAATCTTGAAGGATGAACAGGTGTGTGCCTAGTAATGTAGGACTGGAAGGACATTCCAGGTAAGGAGAACTGCGGGATCAAAGGCTGGAAGGGACGATCAAGTGCACTAAATATTCAGGAAATGTTGGGGGGGGAAGGTTGAGTGTGTCCCAGATCGAATGTGTGTGTGTGTGTGTGTGTGTGTGTGTGTGTGTGTGTGTGTAAATGAGTTTGGAATGAAAGCTGAGCCAAAAGAGGAAGAGCTACACAGCTTAGGCTAATATTTTCCACCTGCTTGGAATAGAAGAATCAAGGCAGGAGTTGGGATGAGATCACAGGAAGGCTGAAGGTCCATGCAAAGCCAGTGGGTGGGGCGGGGAGGGGGAAAGTTTCATGTTCCCTAGCAAAGTTTAGAAACAATTCTCAAAAAAAACTTTCTGGGGTCCATGTTACCTTATATATATACTTCGTGTTCTGATCTACAGTCTCCTTCCAGAAAGAATCTGGCTGCCACCTGAGGATAAAGACAAATTTCTTGTTTTGCAAGAGACCACTGTGGTCTATAGCTCCCTGGGAAACAAAGCAGTTTTATTTTGCCTACGTCCAAGTAATCTCCCAAAATACCATATTGTGAGTTTGTGTTTTTGGAGGTCATGGTTCAATATGTTCAGCACAATGGGATGGATCTTGGGGTGATCCTATTTTGCAAGAAGCTTGGAGTTTGGGGGGAAATAGCCACCTCTGACGGAATTCATGAAGAAACTCTTTGAACCTCTGAGTGAAGCAGTCAATATCCATATCTTTGTAACCTTGGAATTCTCAAAAAGGTGGATCTTGAATGGAAACCAACCACAGCCATGACTTTTGGTATCTTTATTTGGGGCCAGGACAGTGTTTTTAGAAAATTTCTGTCAGATGCCAACCCAATTTTGTATGCACACATCTGGATGTTAATGTATTTCTTAAAAGTACATGAAGTCTCTTTTTTTATTTTTACAAAACTATATGTGAAAAGAATCCATGAGATCTGAAAATACTGACCGCCCATGGCTAATGTGTTTTCAGTCAACTGACGTTGTGTGTTAACAGATATCAGGAACCACCCAGTTTGCCACAGACCCTACTGTTTCTATTATCTTTGTCCCAAAGACAAGGACCAGTTGGCATTTAGTATCACTCTGGTGTTATTGCTTCCATATACCTGACTTAAAAAGAAAATAACTAATTTATTGTGCCCAAATATCATGAAGAGAAGGGTGACAAAATGTATATAGGTCCATATCTCCTTTATGAAATGAGTCTCCTTCAATATGCTTATGAAAACCAAGCACATCTGTCTTTAACAAATACAAATTGAAACCCCAATGTGAGCCAACTAGTTCTGCTTCACTTTCTGTGAATAGCTCAAGCCCATACAATATTTAGCATAGAGCCCAAAATAAAGTGCTGTTATTGTCAGCAATCTGTAGATGAACAAATGGAGGCTCAGAGAAGTCATTGTTTGGGGTAAGTCCACAGAGCTAAAAGAATGCAATGCATGTAGGTAGTCTCAGGGCTCCACTCTAGGCTCCTCATCCTCCCAGCGCTGTGACTTTGGACATGCCATAAATTATCAATATGCTCCCATTTTACAGCTATAAAATGGTAGGGATACTAGTTACCACATCTTAGGGTGGTTGTGATGGGAATTCAGGGAGAGCTTGAGGTAAAATGGGCAGCATAAGGCTTGGAAGCTTTGAGTTTTGTTATTGTTTATAACTTTCCCACAGATACGCTGCTGGGGTCTTCATCCCATCAAGAAGGGTCTCTGCAAAGGCTGAGCTCTCCTCCTATCCTGGCCACTGGGGCCAGGAGGAAGCACTTGGAGGAAGCAGGTATAATGCCCTACATGTACACCACTCTTATAGGATTACACCAACCACTTTCCCTGCAGGAACTGGCTCCCTCCCAAGGGGCGTGGCTGGGAGGCAACAGTCTATAAAGATAGACATGTGCGTGTGTTATAAAATCCCTTTCTGCCAGGGCTTCCTAAAAGAAGGACCTTCCGTGCCTGACACTGCAGACAAGACAGCTGAGGGCCAACAAGCTCACTCTCACATCTGGGATTGCACTGGATCTGCATACTGAGAACAAGGTAAGAACCTGGTCCTTTAAGAGTTTCATTCTTCACTTTTTTTCTCACACCCCTGAGAACCTCAGGATCCTGGGCTATGAATCCCATCAGGGACACTGGAGGCAGAATCCCAATTCTCCAATAAACGAGGGGGTATTCACATGGTGTACCTAGGCCCCTGTCCACCCTTCATTCAGGAGCCCACACATCTGTGACTGTCTCCCTCTCTCAGTCTTAAGGAAAAGCCATATGCCCAGAGTAGAAATGAGATCTTAACCATTTTCTGGGCCTGTCCTTTTACAATAAAAATTTGTATTTTATTTTAAAATGGAGCAGTGACAATATGAATCATCTTATCATGAAATACACCAAATGAAACCCTGAGTAGATCATAACTTTTCTTATTTGTTGTCAATATTTTCCAAAGGACAGAGTAAAGTTGAAAGGCAAGAAGTGAGCAAAGTTGGTGGTATACAAAAGACCAAAGAGATCAGCTCTGTCTTCTTTCCTGCCTTTCACTTACCCAATACGGGATATTGAGCAATTTATTTGCCAAGATGAGCCTGAACTGTTACATCTGTTACCCTGGGGGTGGTTTATTTTTACTTGCCAGGCAAAACCAGTAAGTGGATTAAACGAGGTGAGAATCAAGTAGTGGCTGAGGGCATAGCACATAGTGTCAAATAGAAACACTATTTCTCTTCTCCTCTCAACAATTTTTAAAAATGCTAACCTGATAAAATCCATTCAGTTTAGTGTAGCATTTACGCTCATCCTATTTATTCAATTATTTATTTTTAAAAGCATTGGTTGAGAGCTTTCCACATGCTCAGCACTGTGCTACAACAGGGCTCCAGAAATCAATTAGGCATCATCCTTCCCTTCAACTTCCTAGTCTAAATGCTGTGGTAGGAATTCACCCCATCCACCCTGGTTTATTTTGTACAGTCAAATTGGATTACCTCTCCTCCTTCATACCTTTCCTTAGGCTCTTACTGTACCCCAAATGCTCTCCTTCACAAACTCATCTACCTCAGAGTGGCCAAACCCCACATATCTTACATTGGGTCAAACATCACCTTTCATGTCACTTTCCATGTCTTTTCTCATTGTGTGGTCACCTGAGTCTATGTAGAACTGGGTTAGAAACTCAGCACATGGAGTCTGGCAACTTTGGCAATTATTACACCTAACACCTTGATATTGGGGAACTGAGACCAGAGAGGAGGGTGACTTGACCAGGATTAAATTGGAGGCAGAATTGGGACAGACCCCTTATCAATGCTATTTAAATTCCTCAAAAAGTTGCTTCCAATCTCTTTAAGATGAACCTCCTCATTCACATTGATAAATCTAACATTATTCTAGTGCATATATACTAGATGTTCAGTAAATGCTTGTTTAATGAGTGAATGAAGGAGTGAGTGAGTGAGCAAAGACGGGAGTAAAGGAGTAGTGAGTGCAGGATGAGAGCTCATTTGGCTCAGAGTGCGGTGAATGAAGGAAGAAAGAGTAGGAGGTTTTTTGACATTCAGGATTCAAGTCACAGAAATGTGAATAGATGGGCTGCTAGTCTGGTAATTTCAAGAGCCAGAAGGATTCTTGATCTCACTCTTAAGCAAGGAGACACATGTCAGCATGAAAGGAGAGTCATCTGCAGCCCTGCATTGCTGAACCATTGCCAAGCACTGATTCACCTGTTCTTGTTAAACAGGTTCCCACTACACTGAAGCCATGAGGATCCATAGCCTCACCCTACTCTTATTCCTTCTTCTGGCTGCTCAGGTGTCATTGTTGAAGAGCAAAAAGGAAGCAAAGAATAGACGTGTCAGCAAAGGCACCACGGATAAATTGCATACTCTGGGAGAGACCCAGATTGAGCCACCCAAGCGCCTGACCAAAGGCAAATTTGTTACTCAAGACCATGCCAAATGCAGATGGGTGGTAACTGAGCAAGAAAAGGGCATATCCCTGAAGGTTGAGTGCTCCCGACAAGACAACAAGTTTTCCTGTGTCTTTACGGGCAATCCAACTTCCTGCCTAGAGTCAAACAAGAATGTCTATTGGAAACAAATTGGCCGGAACCTGCGCTCTCAGAAGGTCCTCTGTGGGGATACCAAAACCATCCTGAAAACTAGGGTGTGCAGAAAGAAGTTCCCAGAATCCAATCTCAAGCTGGTGACCTCCACTTTGATTAGGAACAAGAAACCCAGCCAAAAGTTAATGGAGCCCTCATCCAGGGAGCAGAGCAGCAAATTCAGTGAAACCTCCCTCATGGAACCTAACAAAGCCAAAGAGTTATTCCTTGAGGAGCAGATAATGGTCAATGAAAACCTCCCCTCTGGTCCAGAAGAGACCCAGACCATAGCCACCAAGGATCCCAAGTGTGTAGAGGACCCAGACTTGGTAAAGCAGAAGGCAGCCCTGGACTTCTGTGGGGAATCCTGGAGCTCTATCTGCAAATTCTTCTTCAGCATGGTCCAGGACGATTCATGCTAATGAGATCAAAAGAGAACAGAGTCCTTTAGGAGGGGCTGTGTAAAGCTCTCCAGCACGTGGTAAAGCTCTCTGAGTAAGATGAACATTTGTGCTGTGAGAGTGCCATGGAATATTTAAACAGATTTTATAATTTTTGTTTTTGTGTTTTGGAATTTTCTTTATATTCATTTCTTTAAATTTTATTTTCAGAGGTTGTTTACCTCAGCATGTTTCCACCGCCCACAAAGCTATATGCATATGAGCAGTGAGGACCATTTCCTGTGCTGAATGAGCCAGAGTGATGATTTCAGTGCAATGCACTTTCTGGTGAATTAACAAAGTTAATAAAGCTCTGAGTCTTTTTCAGAAATATTTTCAACCATTCTTTGTGTTTCTTTATGTCTACTTTCAATGAACTCGTAAATAATCCCCATATACCAGTAGGAAAAAAATCTAAGAAATGACTTTTTGTTCCCCATCCATCTTAAGTTATCCCCAAAGATGACTCATTCCAGAATCCCTATCTTTGTCCTTTCATTCATTGGTCCATGGTGTTTGATGTTTACTGCACTGCAATAATTAGGATCCTGGATTTCAAGTATAACAAATAGGCATGGTATAATTTAAAACACAAACAAGGGTCTCACAGATGGTAAAAGGAGAGGCAAGATTTGAACCCAGAAGGTCTGTGAAGCCAAGTCCACAGCCAGAGAAACGTCCTCCATTTACTCAGGTCAGGGCTGGACATTACTTCTTGCTATATTTGGGACCTCTTATTTTAAGGAGCTCATTTCTGGCCTGCGGGAAAGAGACTTGGTTAAGTACAGTGTCCTGTGATGAAAGTTCCAACAGAAAAAAGAAAAGGCAGTGTAGGAAGGAGGTGGAAGTTGCTGGAAGAACTCTGGTTGAACTTCATGGAGGAGGTATTATGGAGCTGGAATTTGGAAAGAGTATCCTTAGGTAGGAAATGGGGGCCAAATGGAAGCACTTTGGACAGATTACAGAATGCGTGAAAGCAAAGAAATTTAAAAATCCTAGAACATAGGATAAGATATGAGGCTGGAATATGGTAGGATACAAGGATGACAGTATTGTTAGTCATTCACATATTAGTAAGAAGGATCTGAAAGTGTCTTTATTCAAGAGCTGGGGAGAAATGAGGATGTAGCGCCAATGTCTTGTCAGTTTCACTAAGAGCAAAAAGGAGCAAAGATGGTAAAAAGCACCACACTTTAGAATCTCTGAAAGTTACAAGGAGGAATGCATGTGGGTTGGAAGAGTGGACATTTACACTCACCAAATTGAGGACCTACACTGAGGATTGTCAGTGGTCAATCCAGTATGACAGCCTCAGAGTTACATTCAAATTTCATTACTCACATTATCAACACTAACATTTCTCTCCCACTTGCTATGTGTCAGACACTGTGCTCTTTCCATGGCGTCCACGTGCATTCACTCATTCACTCATTCATTCAACATGTAACTTAAGTACTGACTCTGCCAGAGTCTGTTCTAGACGCTGGAGATACATCAGTCCACAGCAGGTGGATATTCTGCATCATTCCCTATGCAACTACCATTAGGGAAAGTGATGGGAAAAATCACAGACCTACAAGAGATAAAGAGGGGAAATAAAGGAGGAGAAGAAGGCTAACAGTGATGAAGGATACTCAGTCTTAGATGAGATGGTCAGGGAAGGCTTCTCTGTGGAGGTAACTTTTGAGACTAGATGTGTATGAAGTGAGGAATCAAGTCTGGTAACTCTCTGGGGTAAGGATGTTCAATGCAGAGGGAATACTCAGGGTAAATGCCCTGAAATTAATTAGTTTATTTATTGCCTACTTTGAGCTCCCACTATATGCCAGACACTGTTCTAGGGCTAGAAAATGGGAGCAAACAAAAAGAAAAATATCCTTCTTTTCATGGTGTTTGTATTCCAATGACTGGCTCATGCTTGGCGTGTTCAGAAATATCAAAGGTTGCAGAACCGCTGTAGCAGGACCCAGGACCTGATTTATGAATCTTACCCCCATTTGCAAGAGAAATGAACCACCATCCCAGTCTGTCCCAAGCTTCTCCAACCAGTCCATGAGAGGGACATTTTCCCTTAGTCTACACACATTGTGAGCTCTCTGGATCTTCTCCCCTACTCATACATCTCAGTTCCATGTAGTCTTGTTGAACACTTCCAGGGGTCATTAAGAAATAACCCTGGTCCAGGCTGTGTGACATAAACATTGGAGAACTGACCAGACTAGATTCAAAGACTTTTTAAGGTAATCTCCAGCCCAGGAGGTGGTAGTTTTTCTGGTTCACTCACGGCCTTTGGCCATAGGCAGAACTGGAAGGAGGCTTGTTTCCAACATGGCAGAGTCATCTAGACCTGGGCTGGAGGTTTGCCTCTGCAGCTTCCCACCAAACATCTCTTTCCCACTTACTTAACTTTTCTGAACTCCACTGAACTCATCTCAACAATGGAGACAATGAAATCCACCTTTAGGGCTGCTGTAAGACTCACATTGGTCAATAAATTTCAAGTACCTAGTGCCCTACTGCATGCACAGGAGCTATTCAACACAGGTGAATGTCTGAAATTCACAACAACACAGGACCAGTTGTAAAGGGAGTTCAAAATGTCCTTGCCCTTTAAAAGTTAGAGTTTATTTTTTTCTTAGTACAAAAAAGGGAATTAGGAGCCACTATACAGATAAACCTAATATGTGCCAGTGGCTGTGCTTCTTCTCTTATATACTACACCCTCAAAAAACCCTGTCTGGTAGGTTTTATCATCATAATTTTTTAGATGAGGAACTGAGGAGGCCCAGAAAAGCTGAGCAACTGGCCAGGGTCATCAACCATGAAGTGGCAAGGCCTGTAAGAAAGAACCCAGGTCCAGAGTCCCCCAGCCCTTTCTGTGTTCGAAGCTCATGGTTTTCTTCACTTGATGGGAAAAGAATGAAATTTGTGGTTTTAGACGTGGACCACGCTGTGAAGTGAACAGCATGCCTCAGTCACTTCCATATTTATATCCCCTTTCGTGCCCTACAAAAAGTAAGTTCCAGAAGCTAATACTTTTTTCCATGCTCGGCTTTCCTCCATAGGCATATCTCAAGACAATGTTTTAAAAACACAGGAAAAAAAACAAGTTTAAAACACAACAAAGATTTAACATTAGCTTCCCTCCAACTTGGCACTCAATATTTTCTCTCTGGAGACTTTCTGAATATGAAGTGGAGGGGCCAGCTTGTGCATGTGTGGGTGTATGTGTGTGTGCGCGCGCACAAGAGACAGGAAGCTTTCAGGTAGGTAAGAGGTGCTTCAGGATGGCATGTCTGCATCCCCTCAGCAGCTCAGCAATAGGATTGTCTTTAATTCCTTATAAAACTACCTCTTTCCTGCCCCCTGCGCTGGTTCTGTGTAGTAATTCACAACCATACCAGTACTGACTTGAATTTCTGGAGTCCAGCCTATCTCACCTGGCCTCCTACCCATCCACCTCTTTCCTAAGACTCTTTCTGATTTTTTTTTTTTTTGGCAAAGCAAGGAAAGTAGGCAAAGAGTTTGGAATTGACAAATGTGAAGATAGCCATCATCTGTGGCTCATAATGCCAGACACATAATAATCTCCTTGAAATGTCTCTTATGAGGTGAGACTTCATGAACAACATGCAAGAAAACACCCATCAGAAGTCCTGCTAAATGAGGAATCAGGATGAAAAATGAAAGAGATGATTCCAGAAGAAGGGTGTTTCAGAATCTCATAAGTTTGAAGTGGGTTATGCAAGGAGAGCTTTCATCAAGGCAGTTGGATATGTGGGAAATAACACAGTAAAAATGGCCTCATATATCACTACAATCCCAGCATTTAGGTCACAGGCCAGCAAATGATAAATCTTCAGTAAATACTGGTTGAGTGAATAAAAGAGAAGGAGAGAAATCAGGGCAAGGGCAAAGATTATGGGTTTCAGAGTAAAAGAAACTGGGTTTGAATTTCTAGTTGTGTGACCTGAGACGAGTAATTTTTTTTTCATAGTCTCAGGTTCCTTATTTATAAAATGGGTCTAAATATACATCCAATAGGAATCAGACATGATTTAACTAAAGTCTAAAGTGTGATCCTACATTAGATTTTCACTAAGATTTGGTTATAAGTGAATGAATGAATGAATTAATGAATGAGAGAGTGAATGAATACATGATTCAATTAGTTGCTAAAGAAGACAAGGAGAAAATGTTCTAGAGAGGTGACATGAGACTTAAGACACACTATGCCTATCAAATGGAGCCTGGCTGTTCCTTATCACCTCCCAAAGGCCACTCTCTGCCTGATGGCTCTGGAGGCATCCCACACGCATAGATAGAAGCACTTTCCACGAAATAGGAGGAAGATGAAGGCAAAGCTCGTTCTTTAGGGCAACCTTTGAGACTTTTTAAACCTGCCTTTCAGTGACCCACTGCAGTGTCACCCCTTCATCTCCCACACATCTACAGTTTGGGTGCTGCAAGCCTCAGTGCACCACTTGCTGCCTGAGTCCACTCCCTGGGGGTGCTGTTCCATATGCCACGTGCACACCAGTGACTCCCACATTTACATCTTCAGTCAGACCTTTCTCCTGACCTCCGGCCTCACTCAGCATCAATGCTTGCATACCCAAAAGGTATCTTAAACATTATACACCCAAAACACTCCGCCGATTCCCCCTCCCCAATTCTTGCTCTTCCATGTCTTTCCCCACCTAGTTCATGGTAACTCCATCCCTCCCATGGTCAGGTTGTGGGGTCATACCTGAATCTTCTCATTGAGCTCATCTAATTCATCTGCCATCTTCACCTCCAGAGGTTATTCTGAAACATAACATTTTGGCCACCTAATCACTGCCAGCCTGGACCAAGCCCCAACCTGTCCTCCTGGATGATTGCAATAGGGTTCTAATCCATCTTCTTGCTGCTGGCCTTGCTTACAGTTCTAGCATAGTAGCAGTGATATTCCTTCCAAAGTACTTGTAAGAGCACCCCACTTCTTTGCTAAAAGTTATCTAGTAGCTCATCATCTCACTCAGAGTAAATGCTGTAAGCCAGACCCTCACTACTTTCTGACCTAATCTCCTCTGACATAACCCCTAGGGTGCTCTGCTCCAGCCATCCTGGCCTTGATATTCTTGGAACTCACTCTACTCTCTTGCCTTGGGCCCTTTGCACTTACTGTTCCCTCTACTTGGAGAACTGCTTGCTTTCAAATGTCAACTCAAATGCCACCCTGGTCCTAAATTTTGCTTTATTTTTCCCATAACACTTCTCCCCATCTGACAGGTACTATATTTACCAGTTTCACTTGCTTCACAGTTTCTTGCTGCCTCCCCTTAGAAATATAAGTTCCCTGAGAGCAGACTTTGTTTTGGTCACTGCTGTTTCTCTAGCATTTTTCACAAAGTGTGGATCTCGATACCTGTTTAACTGTAAGGTAAAACCTGGGTTTGCAAGCATAATTCACTCCAGAAACATGCTTGTAGCCCAAATCACGTGCATAGTAAAAGGAATTTCTGCATAAGAAATAATGGAAACTCTGGAGGGGCAAGATGGCAAAGAAGTAGGGAGCTCTGTAGTTTTCACCCACCTGCGTCTATCAAACTAAGGACTGAAGCAACAATACTCTGATGTGCAAGAGTCTGGAAGGAAAAGACACAGAGTCCATTAAGAAGACAGCCTCATAGGGTGTGAGTGAGTGCAAACTGGGTAAGAAAAACAGCCAGACTGAAGGCTGGGAGGGGAGGGATCTCCCCTCCTGGAGAGCCACAGAGAGCTTGCAGAGCTATAGAGAAACGAGATGAAGAGAAGGAGAGGCTGAAAACTCTCATAGAGCTCTCTCTAGAGAAGAGAAAAACCTTGGCCCGGGACAGAGAGGGATCCTATCATCCCATCTATAACTTCAGGGCGAGAGAAGAGAGATCCTTCCTCTCTAGCTGGTGCATATTTTTTGGACTCAGGGTTCTGATCCCAGGCAGCGCCAGGAGACACTGCTCCCCTACCCCTACTCTATCCCCCGCTAGGAAGCCACCCGGCCTGCAAGAGTACGTTTTGGGTGGTATCACTGAAGTGTGTGGACTAGGATTTAGAAACGAGGTGCTGCTTGGAAAAAACAACTTGCCCCATCCCGGGCACAGGGAGATCAGACCCAAAAGAGTGGGGTGCAACCTTTGGTTCAAGAAGGGATTGGGGTGCCGCCATTCTTCTCCCCACAACCACCAAGGCAAGGCGTTGGGGAGTGGTCCGAGGGACTCCCAGTGGAGGTGAGACCTACCTACACCAAACCACGCCCATCTGCACTGGAGAGCTGCCTTTCCCTCCCCTCCCCCACCCTCGGAGCCTGGGAAAAACCAACATTGATGCATTGCTATGATTAGATTAATTCTTACTATTCAGATATATTTTTCCTTATCTCATTCTTATCTCTCTCCTTTGCTGGACTGGGCACATGGGACATTGGATTGCCTAAATAGTCATACTTAATCCATTCTCTTGATGCTACCTTCCTTTCTCTCTTGCTCTGGGATAATCAGACTATATAGCTTCTTTGGGTAACATTATCTTCATTTTTCTTCTCCTCACCTCCTACCATATTCTCCTCTTTCTCTCACTGAATTAGACCTTTTAGTCTCTCTGGTCAACATTCAACTTCACATCCTCCACACCCCTGCCACTTCTCTCTTTGTAGATGCTCTTCCAACAGCACTGCCTCCACCCTACTCTTTATTTGTAGCTGGGATTTCTGGTTTATGCTTTTAGACTGTCCTTTGTCTTTTGTTGTTTTTGTCCCCCCCCCTTTTTCTTTTCTTTTTTTTTTTCCTTCCCCTTTTGGTTTGCTTGTTTGTTTGATTTGTCTCTGCATTTGTGTGCTTTTGTTCCCTGCGTGTTTGTCTGTCTGTTTTCCTTTTCAGAGCTATCTCAAGAAATAAGCTAAAGTACACATGATGGAGAGTGCCAAATATCACTGAGTAGGGAAATAAAATAACCAAAGGCACAACAAGAGAAACCAAGAGACACCATTAAAAGAACACTTACTGAATGGACAGGCCCTGGACAGTCAATGAGTCTCCTTTAGTATAGCAATACTAACAAGTGCAGAGTGCATAGCAAGCTTTTAAAACTGACAAGAGACAGAAAGCTAGTCAAAATGATAAAACAAAAGAACTCTCCTCTAAAGAAATTCCAGGAAGAAGTCACAGCTACAGAACTGCTCAAAACAGGTATAAGCAAACTAATGGAGCAAGAATTTAAAATTTTTGTCATAAAATTAATCGTTGGGCTTGAAAAAACCCTGGAAGATCTGAGAGAAGCTATTGATACACAGACTAGGGACCTTCAAAATAGCTGTAACTAGTTTAAAAATGCTATAAATGAGGTGAATAATAAAATGGAGGTGGCCACTGCATAGATTGAAGAGGCAGAGAGGAGAATAGGTGAATTAGAGACACGATTATAGAAAAAGGAAGCTGAGAAATAGAGAGAGAAATTGATCCAGGAGCATGAAAGAAAACTTCAAGAACTGAGTGATACAATCAAACAGAACAATATCTGTATCATAGGAATTCCTGAAGAAGAAGAAAGAGAAAAAGGTCCTAAAGGGATGCTTGATCAAATTATAGCCAAGAACTCCCCAATCTGGGGAAGGAAATAGACATTGATATCCACGAGGCACAGAGAACTCCCCTCAGACGTAACTTGAATCGACCTTCAGCACAACATATCATAGTGAAACTGGCAAAATACAAAAATAGAGAGAATTCTGAAAGCAGCTAGGCATAAAAGCGTCCTAATATACAAACGGAAACCTATCAGAGTGGTTACAGACCTATCTACTGAAACTTGGCAGGCCAGGAAAGAATGGCAGAAAATCTTCAATGTGATGAACAGAAAAAATATGCAGCCAAGAATCCTTTATCCAGCAAGCCTGTCATTCAAAATAGAAGGAGAGATAAAGGTTTTCCAGAATAAACAAAAATTAAAAGAATTCATCATCACCAAACCAGCCTTACAAGAAATCCTGAGGGACTCTATGAGGGAAATGTTGCATGGAATACAAGGTACCAGAGACCCCACTACAAGCATGAGCCCTACAGAGAACTCAATGAATCTAAACCCATATTTTCCAATAATACTGAATGTAAATGGACTAAATGCTACAATCAAATGACATAGGGTAGCAGAATGGATTAAAAAAATTCATCTATTTGCTATCTACAAGAGACTCATTTTAGACCAGAAATCACCTTCAGATTGAAAGTAAGGGGATGGAGAAATATCTATAATGCGACTGGAAGTCAAAAGAAAGCCCGAGTAGCCATGCTTATATCAGACAATCTGGACTTCAAAGTAAAGGCAGTAACAAAAGATGAAGGGTAAAATAATTACAGGGTCTCTCCATCAGGAAGAGCTAACAATTATAAACATCTATGCACCGAATTCGGAAGCACCAAAATGCATAAAACAATCACAAACAGAAACAATCTTATTGATAAGAATGTGCTAATTTCAGGGGATTTTAATACTCCACTTAGAGCAATGGATAGATCAACTAGACAGAAAACCACTAAAGAAACAATGGACCTGAACAACACATTGGAACAGATGGATTTGACAGATATATTTAAAACTGTACATCCTGAGGCTAGGGAATTCACTTTCTTCTCGAGTGCACATGGCACATTCTCCAAGATAAATCACATACTGGGTCATAAAGCAGCCCCTCATAAATATGAATGAATTGAGATCATACCATGCACACTTTCAGATCACAATGCTATGAAACTTGAAATTAATCACAGGAAAAAGTCTGGAAAACCTCCAAAAACATGGAGGTTAAAGACCACCCTACTAAAGAACGATTGGGCCAATCAGGCAATTAGAGAAAAAATTTAAAAATATATGGGAACAAATGAAAATGAAAATACAATCCAAACTATCTGGGACACAGCAAAGGCTCCTAAGAGGAAAGTATATTGCAACCCAGGCCTATTTCAAGAAACTAGAAAAAGCACAATTTCAAAATTTTCAAGAGCACCTAAAGGAACTGGAAGGGGAGCAGCAATAGGACCCCAAACCCAGCAGAAGAAGAGAAATAATATAGATCAGGGCAGAAATAAACAATATAGAATTAAAAAAAAGACAATCGAACAGATCAATGAAAGCTAGAGTCAGTTTTTTGAAAAAATAAACAAAACTGATAAATTTCTAGACAGGCTCCTCAGAAAAAAAAAAAAAGAGACAGAGAACACCCAAATAGACAAAATCATGAATTTTGGAACTTACCCAAGGATACAGAAGTGCTGATGCATGGGGGCACATGCACCCCAATGTTCATAGCAGCACTTTCTACAATAGCCAAAACATGGAAAGAGCCTAAATGTCCATCAACTGATAAATGGATCAAGAAGATGTGGTTTATATAAACAAGGGAATACTACGTGGCAATGAGAAAGAATGAAATCTGGCCATTTGTAGCAACGTGGATGGACCTCAAGGGAGTCATGCTAAGAGATATAAGTCAGGCAGAGACGGACAGATACCATATGTTTGCACTCATAGGTCTAACAGGAGAAACTTAACAGAGGACCATGGGGAGGGGAAGTGGGGTAAAAGAGTTAGGGAGAGGGAAGGAGGCAAATCATGAGAGATTCTTGAATACTGAAAACAAACTGAGGGTTGAAGGGGGAGGAGGCAAGGGGAAGGGGATGATGGACATGGAGAAGGGCACTTGTGGGGAAGAGCACTGGGTGTTATGTGGAAACCAACTTGACAATAACCTATATTGAACAAAAAGAAATAATGGAAACTCAGATGACTCACTGCATAACCCAAAAATATTCATATAAAAATGATTATAATACTGGAACGTAATAAAAAATTAATAGAGAAAATACAAAATATAAAGAAAAATAAACACCTTAACCTGCACCTGTCTTTGAAAACCTTTGTGGCTCATGTGAGGAAGACAAGAGGAGGCTTATTGTGTAGAACAACTTTCATTATCACTAATGGAATCACTGCTATCTATTGGCTCAATGGAATCTCTTTTTGCACAGCTTTAACTAGGAATCTGTTCAATGACACTTGCTTTTGCCTCCTTTTGAGGATTTAGCATAAATGTGACATTTCATTGTCATTAAACATACTCACTGCTCACATTGCTACAGCCTTATTCAGGTGGTGATTTTCTACAAAATTTTGCACAGTTTTCCATATTTTACACATCTCCCTAATCTCATTTGAAGTGGTGGATTCCTCTGCCTTTGTCTCCTCCTCCTCTGCAGACAAGATGCAGACATAGACTTCTTATAAAATCTTCCTATTTTGGCCACTTGCATACCTCGTTCATACTTCTCAATGATTTCCTTCTTAACTTCCACTGTAATCATCTACTTCTTACTGCCTTTCTTTTCAACCTTTTTCTGCATGGGGGCCATTGTATATCCTCTCATAGATGTTGAATACAGTACAGTATTGATAAACTCTTGTAATATGCTGTATTTAATGTAACTAGCAATAAAGCACCAGAGTAAAAGGTCTATATATTCAGGCATCACCCTACCTAGAATAAAGCAAAGCATTTCTAGCTTGCTCTTGTATGGAAAAGCAAAGGACTGTCCAGACGTGCTTTGAAATGACAACAGATACACTAGTGCCAGTTGTAGGCACCTTCCAATGTTCTGAAAATCACTGATTTCTGCCAAACACTGCTGCCTGAGACTGAGTATTTGACCATGAGAAATGATCACTCATAATCAGAGAGAGAGAGAGAGAGAGAGAGAGAGAGAGAGAGAGAGAGAGAAGAACCATTGGCTCAGTTGTGATCATGTGACTTTTGGTGTCAAGTACTACTCATAAGACATCGCTCATTTATCAACTTAAAATTTATTAGAAATGTTTGCTCATCTTGTGGAACACTCACAAACGAGTTACAATCCAAGGTTTTACTGTAATTTTTAAAAACAGTGTAACCACGAGAGAATCAAGAGACAAGATTTCTCTTTGTCAGACAGCCTTCGGCCTCACTACCCATTCCAGTGAAATGTGATTGAAGTTAAAGTGCTTCCCTTAATAAGTCTAAGTGTACTTATAAGAAACTGAAGAAGTGTACTCATGAGAAACTCTTATGAATTAAATGAGTCAATAAATATAAAGTAACAAACTCTCTGCTTGGAACATAGTCATTGATCTAAACTATGTTACTTGTTCTTGTTTTGCCAGGATTATTATTATTATTATTAAATATCATGACTTCCAAAGGGGATAATGTTGCCTGTTCTCTGGGTTCCTGACAAAGATAGCTAACTACCATCTACCAGTTTGCGTGCACTTAATTATTATAAAGACCTTTTCTTTGTGATTTTCACTCCACTAACCTAATTAGAGAGAGGATTTTGTCTTTAAGAAAATGTTTTGAAAGGATAAGTGAAGAAACACATGAATGTAACTAGACCCCAGATAATCTGGTTGGTGAGAAATTAAAAGAGGCCTAGCAGACAGAGGGGCCAGGACAGAGTGGGGTCTGCAAGGAGACACTGGCCTAGAATCAGAAAGGACCAAGAATGAGCAGACTGCCTTCTCTGGGAGACAGGAAGCAAAGGGCCCTGATTTCTAGAAGGTGTGCCAGTTCTGCCCTGCAGGCTCAGAGCTCCTTGCCAAGCTTAGTACCTCCTGTGGGTGAGTTGAGGGGGGGGGGGAGGCGTAGAGGAGCTGTGTGTTTGTAGACAGAGTGGCTTGGAGGTAAGAGCGTGGGCTCTGGTCACAGAGATATGGATTTAGATCCTGATTTTGCCACTTACTAATTGTGTGACCATGGCCTGTTTCTTAACATTTCAGAGACTCTGCTTCTTTCATTCAGCAAGGGAGACTGAATGTCTTCTGTGGGCTGGCCACTAGAGGCAATGGCATAAATTGCCAGAATAGCCAGTGTTTACTGAGCATGTACTGAAAGCCAGGCACTGCTCCATGCATGTGTATTATCTTGTTTAGTCCTCAGAATCCCTTACAAGGAGGCACTACCCCTCCTCCTATGAAAGAGCCAAGGAAGTTAGGAAACTTGCTGAAGATAATAGTAAGTATCAGACTTGGAAATCAAGTCTAAGCATTCTGGCTTCAGGGTCCATTCATTTGACCACAAGAGCACTTTTAAGAAGCTAGAAGTCCCAGTGTAAACATGCCATGGGGGGGGGGGGGGGGTTAGCACGGTGTAGGGCCAGGAGGTAGGATGGGAAGGGCAATCAGCTCAGGCAGCAGGTATAGCTGGAGGAGAGGGAGCAGTGGTCACAAGGTCAGAAAAGCCTTCCCTAAAGAGATGATCATGGAGGTAAGACCTTTAGGGAAAGAGGGTTACCTGGGCAAACCAAACGCACACAGATGGTGGTCCAGGTGGAGCTTGGAGAAACTCTCTCAACTGTCATCATAAAAGGATCAAATCATTGATCAACAGTCCTGGCCACACCGGTGTCTCTGATTCAGTTTCCTCTCTTCTAAAGTCTAGGCTTCACCTTTAGGTGTGGGGTCCTAAGTGCTCTGGGGACAGACTCTCCCCTGCAGAGAACAACTCAACCACAGAGAAGTTGCAGCACATCCCCAGGGCGCTCGGTTCATTCCACACTGTGTGCTCTGCGGAGGGCCGGGGGTGGAGAGAGAAGTGTCAAGGCGAGAATGCAGCATATGGTCCGCAGGGAAACCACACACGACGTGGAAGAGGCGAGTTTGCTGTTACTCAGTCGCCTTCCAGTGTTCAGAATTATGAATTTATTTCAGCTTTCAATGCAACCAATGACTTCTTCTGGCACTCAAGCAAAGTCCATAAGGGCAATTAAAATAATAATAATAAGAATTTTTTAATGTTTCATCTATTTTTGAGAGAGGGAGGGGCTGGGGGAGGGGCAGAGAGAGGGGTAGACAGAGGATCCAAAGCAGGCTCTGCATGAAGCTCGAACTCAGGATCTGTGAGATTATGACCTGAGCTGAAGTCAGATGCTCAACCGATTGAGCTGCCCAGATGCCCCCAAGCAATTTTGACTAAAATGAATTTCTTTTTTTTTAATATAACACAATTTATTTTTTTTAACATTTTCAATTATTTTCCATCACTTACAATACAGTAGTTACAATGACACTCCAAACAGAAAAGCAAAGTAAAAAATCAAAACCCCAACTTCTATCTCATGTAATTAGACTTATACAGAAATTAGAAGGTTAAGTAACAACTAGTTAATCACCTAATTTTACAGCTATCTGAAGTGGCAATCATTATATAGCAGCTTATCTATGATACATTCAAGATAAATGATACAATTTATTACTTTCCCATAAGCTAACACACAGCCTGCTTAATACCTTTTCTTAAATTCCACCTCTATACTACACTATACTTGAGGTCCATGCAAAAAAGTAGCTGCCTTTTATATAGGAAATGGATGATTAAGTCTTTGGTGTTGTAAAAGCAATTTCATTTAAACATAACCACCACCACCACCAAAAAAAAAAAAAAAAAAAAAAAAAAAAAAAAAAAAAAAAAAAAAAAAAAAAAAAAAAAAAAAAAAAAGGAGAGAAAAAAAAAGTAAAGAAAATAATAAGGGAAAAACCCAAGACACACTTCCTGGGGGGAAAAAAAACAGCATGTAATTTCTGTCCCTGACGGAATGTATTAAATAAGCAAACACCACCAACAAGCAAAACAAGTACTACAATGTAAAAATATTCAAAAAAAGACAACCCTCTCACATGCATAAATGAAAGATTGCACACAAAGAACTCACATCTTTTCAAGCCCAATAGTAAATATTCTGCTACTATGTATTAAATACTGCATGGTTTGCCCAAGCTAAGATGAAACCACATCATGAATCAATAAGCATTTTGCATTTTCTTTCATTATCTACTCAAAGTCATGCCTACCGCACCTCTAAACATTTCATTAAATCCAATGATACAGCAAACACTCCCAAAATAAACTTAGATTGTATTGCAGTTTCACTTAACAGTATATGAAATGCTGTGTTGTGACAGGTATCAACTATCCTTTAGATACTGAATCAATTTTTCTTAAGCCCTACTAACTGCTTGCTTTTCTTAAAGCTAGATCATTCTGAAAATTTCCTGTTACACCTATGAGTGCAAACGTATGGTTTCTGTCCTTCTCTGTCTGACTTATTTCGCTTAGCATGACATCCTCAAGGTCCATCCACTTTCTTACAAATGGCCAGATTTCTTTCTTTCTCATTGCCATGTAGTACTCCATTGTGTATATATACCACATCTTCTTGATCCACTCATCAGGTGATGGACATTTAGGCTCTTTCCATGTTTTGGCTATTGTTGACATTGCTGCTATGAACATTGGGGTACATGTGCTCCTATGCATCAGCATTTCTGCATCTCTTGGGTAAATCCCTAGCAGGACTATTGCTGGGTCATAAGGGAGTTCTATGGATAGTTTTTTGAGGAACCTCCACACTGTTTTCCAGAGCGGCTGCACCAGTTTACATTCCCACCAACAGTGTAGGAGGGTGCCCGTCTCTCCACACCCTCGCCAGCATCTATAGTCTCTTGATTTGTTCATTTTAGCCACTCTGACTGGTGTGGGGTGGTATCTCAGTGAGGTTTTGATTTGTGTTTCCCTGATGATGAGTGATGTTGAGCATCGTTTCATGTGCCTGTAGGCCATTCGGATGTCCTCTTTGGAGAAGTGTCTGTTCATGTCTTCTGCCCATTTCTTCACTGGGTTATTTGTTTTGTGGGTGTGAAGTTTGGTGAGTTCCTTGTAGATTTTGGATACTAGCCCTTTATCTGATATGTCATTTGCAACTATCTTTTCCCATTCGTTTGGTTGCCTATTAGTTTTCTTGATTGTTTCCTTTGCAGTGCAGAAGCTTTTTATCTTGATGAAGTCCCAAGAGTTCAGTTTTGCTTTCATTTCCCTTGCCTTTGGGGATGTGTTGAGTAGGAGATTGCTGCGGTGGAGGTCTAGGAGGTTTTTTCCTACTTTCTTCTCGAGGGTTTTGATGGTTTCCTGTCTCATATTCAAGTCCTTCAGCCATTTTGAGTTGATTTTTGTATATGGTGTAAGAAAGTGGTCTAGTTTCATTCTTCTGCATGTTGTTGTCCAGTTCTCCCAGCACCACCTGCTAAAGAGGCGGTCTTTTTTCCATCGCATACTCTTTCCTACTTTGATAAAAATTAATTGACCATACATTTGTGGGCCCAGTTCTGGGTTCTCTATTCTATTCCGTTGGTCTATGTGTCTGTTTTTGTGCCAATACCATACTGTCTTGATGATGACAGCTTTGTAGTAGAGGTTAAAGTCTGGAATTGTGATGCCTCCCGTTTTGGTTTTCTTCTTCAATATAACTTTGTTCGGGATCTTTTGTGGTTCCATACGAATTTGAGGATAATTTGTTCTAGCTTTGAGAAGAATGTTGGGGCAATTTTGATGGGGATTGCATGGAATGTGTAGATTGCTTTGAGTAATAATGACATTTTCACAATGTTTATACTTCCGATCCATGAAGAGGGAATGTTTTTCCATTTCTTGGTGTCTTCTTCATTCTCTTTCATAAATTTTCTATAGTTTTCATCATATAGGTCTTTTACATCTTTGGTTAGGTTTACTCCTAGGTATTTGATAGTTTTTCGTGCAATTGTGAATGGGATCAGTTTCTTGATTTCTCTTTCAGCTGCTTCATTTTTGGTGTATATGAATGCAACTGATTTCTGTACATTGATTTTGTATCCTGTAACTTTACTGAATTCATTAATCAGTTCTAGAAGGCTTCTGGTGGAGTCAGTTGGGTTTTCCATGTAGAGTACCATGTCATCTGCGAAAAGTGAAAGTTTGACTTCTTCTTTGCCAATTCTGATGCCTTTTATTTCCTTTTGTTGTCTGACTGCTGATGCTAGGACTTCCAGCACTATGTTAAACAGCAGTGGTGAGAGTGGACACCCCTGTCGTGTGCCTGATCTCAGGGGGAAAGCTCTCAGTTTTTCCCCATTGAGGATGATATTGGCTGTGGGCTTTTCATAAACTGCTTTTATAATGTTTAGGTAAATTCCTTCTATTCTGACTTTCTCAAGGGTTTTTATTAAGAAAGGGTGCTATATTTTGTCAAATGCTTTTTCTGCATCTATCGACAGGATCACATGGTTTTTTTCCCTTCTTTTGTTAATGTGATGGATCACATTGATGGATTTGTGAATATTGAACCAGCCCTGTAACCCAGGAATGAATCCCACTTGATCATGATGGATAATTCTTTTTATGTGCTGTTGAATTCGATTTGCTAGTATCTTGTTGAGTATTTTTGCATTTGTATTCATTAAGGATATTGGTCTGTAGTTCTCTTTTTTTGCTGCGTCCTTGTCTGGTTTGGGTATCAAGGTGATGCTGGCTTCGTAGAATGAGTTTGGAAGTTCTCCTTCTATTTCTATTTTTTGGAACAGTTTGAGAAGAATGGGTATTAGCTCTGTTTTAAATGTCAGGCACTGACCCTAGAACCTGACCCCCATGTACAATGTGACTCAGCAATGGCACTCATAATAATGCATGCTGTTAGAAATAAATGGCTTCCAAAGTCAGGTGACAGCTCCCATTATGACCACCAAGGGTGGGGGGTGGAGGGGCTGCTCGACAACAGGAGGGTTTCCAGGTCATTTCGGGTGCCTCAAGACTGAACACCTTCTGTACCCTCTCCTATCTGTATAAATGCTCTGGAATTGTCTTTCCTGGAACTGTGCCTGGGGTTTTCTCTAAGCCTAGTACTGGGAGCCCCAGGGCAGGCTGAAGTTTGGCAAAAGCAGGAGTCCAACAACCCAGATGGGCCACCCCAGAAGAGACACCACTGTTGTCCAGGAAGCTTGAGGCTGGAACCCTCAGACTCTGGGAAACAAGGAGAGCCAGACACAGAAGCAGATGTGAGGACGAGACAGGACAGAATGATCCTGTATCGGGTACTTCCTGCATGCGAAGGTCTGTGATTTCCAACCCTGGCTGCAGGAGGGAATGCCCTGGGGAGCCTGAGAAAACCTGACTGCCCAAGCTGCTCCCATACCAGTGTTATCAGAAGCAGAGGGATTTTTCAAGCTCCACAGATGATTGTGATGCCCGGTTAAGGCTGAGATCTGCTCCGCCGAGCACTGTGCACCGTTCTTTCCCTGCATGATCTCGTTTCATCCTCATGATCGCCCTGTGATCAAGCCTGTCATACAGATAGGCAACCGGTGTGCAAGGAGGTTCGTCATTTGCCAGGATCAGAGATAGAATGAGGCAGAGCCTAGAATCTTCCCCCCTCCCTCCCTGCCTCTGGAGCCTACACTCGCAGTCATAAATACAGGCATGAAAGCTACTACCACATAGCAGAAAGAGTAAGGACCTGGGTTTAAATCCCACTCCAGCACCACTAGTGCTTGGGTGGGGCTTGGGGAAGTCAATTCATGCCTCTGATTCTTTCAGTTTCTTGTCTGCCGAGCAGGGGGATGTTGTCACCTTTACAGAGCACCGGGGATATAATGAGATGGTGTTTATGAAGCTTCTTACAGTCTTTATGGCACATAATTTATTTCTTGGTTCCTTATCATTATTGGACTACAAAAATGGGTCAGCAGGTGGCACGGCAGATGTCAAGAAGAGAGCATCACTCGAAACAGGAGTCATCAAGTGCTGAAGGGAAGGCAAAGGCAAAACTGAGGCCAATCTCAAGCGGCGGGACCAGAAGTCAAATAGAGGCACGTAAAAGGGGAAAAGACCCTCATGGCTAGGGCCATGTGACAGGGCCATGCCCGGCAGTGCCTCTATGTGTCATCCACACCTTCTCACCCCCAAATTCCCGATCAAGGATGTCAGCCAAGTGTGGAAGCCATTGTGGTCACCCCCATCTCCCTTACCATCCACTGTTCTCTTCCCTCCCTCTGTCCCAAACTGCTCATTTTATCCTAAGCTCTGCCTGGCAAAGGTTAACAGATAATTGCTATTTGCTAGAATGAAGCTAAGGTGTGACTCCCTTCGGCTCCTTAACACAATGAATGCATGCACACCTTTCACCCAGGGCAGTGTCGATTTGAAAAAGGCCATTAAAAAAAAGTAAGGGCTCAGGGTCAGTGCGTGGGGGTGTTTGGCACAGAAAGAATGTGCTAGTCATTTTTGCTAATTCCAAAGCAGTGCATCATAACAAGAATAACCACAAATGAGCCAGGAAGTGCACAAAAGTAAGGAAGAAAGAACACAGCCCCATCCATCAAGAGCGTGAGTGGCTCAGTCAGTTGTCTGCCTCTTGATTCTTGCTCAGGTCATGATCTCACAGTCTGTGACACTGATCCCCAAATTGGAAGTTGGGCTCTGTGCTGACAGCATAGAGCCTGCGTTGGGATTCTCTATCTCTGCCCCTCTTGGTCCCCCTACATCTCTAAACAAACAAACAAACAAACAAACAAACTTAAGAAAAGAAAGAGAGAAACAACATGGATCATACTCGGATATGGACCCCTCACATCCTCCCTTAGATACATGTAAAAATATCTTCATTGGATTACAATATCTCATGCTTTTATAATTTGGTTTTTCTTTTTCACTTAAATCACCACAAAAAAATATCATGAACATCTTTGATGATACACTTGCTTATGCAACATTTTTCCTAAGCTTAAACAGCTTGCAGTATGTGATATATTGAAATTATGGTAGGACCTTCCCACTGTTGAAGAATTAAATTGTTGCCAATTGTTTATTATAAACAATGCTGTTAAAAATCATTAGAGACACCTGAGTGGCTCAGTCAGTTGAGCATCAAACTTTTGATTTTGGCTCAAGTAATGATCCCAGGGTCATGGGATCAAGCCCTGCAACTGACTATGTGCTAAGCATGGAGGATTCTCTCTCTCTCTCTCTCTCTCTCTCTGCCACTCTCCCCTGCTTGCACTCACTAGTTCTCTCTCTAAAACAAACAAGTATCCTTAAAGATAATTTTTTACACTGTCCTTAAAGATAAATCTTTTTTTTTTTACATTGAGGAACTTGTTTTCTTTAAGATAAATTCCTAAAAAGTATACTGCAATACCCAAGATTTGGCTTTTGAAAGACACTTTTTGTTATTGAAAAACTCAAGCATTCACGAGGAAAAATATGGGTGTAACAAATGTCTAAGTATCCTTCACCCAGCTTAAACAACCACCAACCTGTGGCAAATCTCATTTGACGTACACGATGTCCCAATTATTCTCCCCCCGGATTGCTTAGAAGCCATTGACAGACATACATCATTTCATTCATAAACATTTCAACACATATCTCTACACATATCTCTAAAAGAGAGCAAGAGCCTGCTCATTTTTAAAGCTCTTGGAACATATTGCCAAACTGCCTGCCAAAAAATTTTGCAACTATTTCCATTCCCACCAACAGGATAAGAACATGGCCTTTTCTCCTCACTTCTGTCAATTCTGGGTTTACCGGTTCAGGGTCCAGCTAAAGGGTGGGGTGGCAGGAAAGAAACACACAAAACTAAAGCAGATGGTTCAACAGAGGTGGTTTAGAATGGAGAATCAGTTACAAAGATATTGGAAAAGCTAAAATAACAAACAAGGCATAGTGAGCCCAGGAACTAGGGCACCCATCTGGAACTGGGACCCTGTAGGAAGGAATTCCTTGGGGAAACTCGCATCAGTGCCCACTGGGAATGACAACAGAAACAGAGCAAGAGAGGGGGAGAAGAAAGAGAGAGAGAAAGAGAGAGAGAGAAGAGTGAGCACACAGTGTCTTGGCTTCTTCCTTCCTCTGCTCCACTGGCCAATCCTGGCAGGAACCAGTGGTCAAAGGAGTCTGGGAGATGAGTTTGCTTCAGCCCCCCATGCCTTCACTTCTCTTATGTTGGAGAGAATGTAAATTGTATAATACATTTTGAGGGGAATTTGTCAGTATTTCTCAAAATTTTAGATAATAAGCTCTTTAGACTAATAATTTCCCTTTCAGAGATTTATACTACATACACTTGCATTTGACAAAGACATGTGGATGCTTATACAGCACTGTTTGAAATAGCAAAACACTGGAAACAATGGACATATCCATAGGCACAGTTTAAAAACATTAAGTTAGCTGGAGAGATTTCTAAGAGATGCAGCTAAAGAAATAAAAGTTTAAAAAAACAGCATGCCTATCATGCTTCCATATATTTATAAATTAATGCATATGTAAAATATTTCTCAAATTGTATCCAATTGTTTCTCAAATCACTAGCAGCAGCTATGGCCATGGGGGGAGAGGAAGCAGGGGATTTGAATAGGAGAGAGATCTCTTCACACTTTGTACTTTAAAATCCGTTCATTGTACTTTGTATTAATCTAAACTAAATGAAATTGCCAACATTCTGTCATTTTTGAACCTCAAAACAGCAATGTCATACGGTTTATGGTACTATTCCTTTATGAATAAAAGAAGTAATGAATTTCTAAATGGTCAAGAAGAGCTATTATTTTGGAATGTGAATTTTCAGTAAGATAAGAAGGTGACCAGTGATATGTCACCCCACACAATATCAGGGTGATTCTTTATCTTTCAGAGTTATGTTACAAATTCAGGCAACATCCCATGAGCTCGATTCTATCAGAAGAGGTATACAAGAACTGCTTCTTGATTCTCAAGACTATATGGACTTCTAAATCCACGTAAAATGAAGGAGAGTTGAGAAATAGGCTTGGTCTGCTTTCCCGTCAGCTCCACATCCTGCCAGAGGCACAAAACAAACCCAAACCAGAAAGCCAAGCATCCCTCTGCCACTGTTTGAGGATAGTGGGAGCTATCTGTTCCCAGGGCTTACGTACAATTTTTTTCACTTGGGAAGATTAAGCAATCTTGACAGCATCTGGTGAAAAACATCCCAAGGCTCTTCATATTCCAGAGCCTGCCAGAAACTTGAAGGGCCTCCCACAAATGACTGACGTTGTTCTGATTCACCTGGAGCATCTCACAAGGGCGCGCGTTGCAGCTGGGACACGACAACCCTGAGCCTGGAACTATAACATCAGGAAAAGCAGGAGACAACGGAAAGCCTTAGCACATTACTCCATAACATCTCCCTCAGGAAGCTGCGGTATCTTGTGCCCATTTTAGAGGGGACAAAAATGAAATTTCAGTAAGTCCAATAACCTAGAACCTAGGTCTGTCTTACTCCAAAGCTCCTTCCTCACAGTTTGTCACCCTGGATGTGACAAATGTGGAAGATGCTAGCTGGTAACAAATGAAGCCAGCTGGGAGAGGCAGATACAGGGCAAGTGTTGTTTGTGGGGCATGGGCCGCTCAGAGACCGGCAAGGGTGGTGGGAAGCACATCTAGTCAGGTCACTCCCTTGCTTCAAACTCCTCAGTGGCAACCCATCACCTTCAGAATAGAATCCTTAATGTAGCGCAGCATGCAGGAGGTGGTTGAACGCACCTGCGCCACCAGTATCCTTTCTTCCCATGGCCTTCAGCTCTTGCTAGATAACTATTCAACAAAATTCAAACACTTTACCTTTCCACAGTGCTCTGTGCCCTCTTAAGCCAACTGCCTTTGTCCACATGCTTGTTTCCACCTGGAGGACCCTCTTACAACACTGCATATGTGGCCAACTATAAGACTCCTTTTCTAATGCTCCTCCCCACCCTCTGCTCCCTTCTTATCTCCTGGAACTCCTTTTCTTGGCTTTTCCTGTCCCTGTGCTTTTTTAAGTCTGGCATTCTTCCTCTTCCTCTCTCTCTCTTTACTTTTTCCTTCTTCCCATCTTTTATTCCTTCTTTCTTTCAATACTTTTTCATTGAGCACCCACTCTATACCAGTTATTAAGTCGTTTTTGGGAATATGAAAGTTGGCTAAGAAAAGATCTTTTTCTTCATAGAGCTTATTGTCAAGAGTAAGAGGCAGACATCAGCTAAAAGCTCATAGTTACCAGACATTGCTATGTGTCCAGCATTTTGTTATGCATTCAGCATGAATTACTTCACTTAACCAACACTGCAATCCTACAAGGTGGGACTTTTGTTTTTCAGAGGGGAAAACTGAGGCAAGATAAGGGTATAAACTTTGTCATTAAATCTGGTACTGTTAAATGTCAAGGTAAAAGAGGAGTTTAATAAGAAGGCGATAAGATGGCATGATACTCTACATGGAAAATCTGAAAGACTCTATCAAAAGACTGCTAGAATTGATGCATGGATTCAGCAAAGTCTCAGGCTACAAAATGAATGTACAGGAAGTGGTTGCATTTTTATACACCAAAAATGAAACAACAGAAAGAGAAATAAAGAAACTGATCCCATTTACAATTGCACCAAGAACCATAAAATTCCTAGGAATAAACTTAACCAAAGATGTAAAAGGTCTGTACACGGAAAATCATAGAAAGCTTATGAAGAAAACTGAAGAAGACTCAAAGATGGAAAAACATCCCATGCTCAAGGATTGGGAGAATAAATATTGTTAAAATGTCAATGAGGGGCACCTGGGTGGCTCAGTCAGCTGGGCATCTGACTTGACTCAGGTCACGATCTCACAGTTCATGAGTTTGATCCTACATTGGGCTCTGTGCTGACAGTTCAGAGCCCGGAGCCTGCTTCAAATTCTGTGTCTCCCTTCTCTCTGCCTCTTCCCCGATGATGCTCTGACTCTCTGTCACTCAAAAAAAAAAAAAAAAAAAACCACATTAAAAAATGTCAATGCAACCCAAAGGAATCAATACATTCAATCCAATACCAATCAAAATTGCACCAGCATTCTTGCCAAAGCTAGAACAAATAATCCTAAAATTTGTATGGAACCACAAAAGACCCTGAATAGCCAAAGTCATATTGAAGAAGAAAACCAAAGCAGGAGGCTTCACAATCCCAGACTTTCGCCTTTACTACAAAGCTGTAACCATCAAGACAGTATGGTATTGGCACAAAAACAGACACATAGACCAATGGAATAGAATAAAGTACCCAAAATTGGACCCACAAACTAATCTTTGACAAAGCAAGAAAGAGCATCCAATAGAAAAAAAGACAGTCTCTTTAGCAAATGGTGCTAGGAGAACTGGACAGCAACATGCAGAAGAATGAAACTAGACCACTTTCTTACATTGTATACAAAAATAAACTCAAAACGGATGGAAGACCTAATTGTGAGGCAGGAAACCATAAAAACCCTAGGAGAGAAAGCAGCCAACAACCTCTTTGACCTCAGCCACAGAAATTTCTTCCTTGACATGTCTCAAAAAGCAAGGGAATTAAAAGCAAAAATGAGGTATTGGGACCTCATCAACATAAAATGTTTCTGCAGTGCAAAGGAAACAATCAACAAAACTAAGAAACAACTGACAGGATGGGAAAAGATATTTGTAAATGACATATTGGAAAAAGGGTTGGTATCCAAAATCTATAAAGAACTCACCACTCGACACCCTAAAAAGAGAATAATCCAGTGAAGAAATGGGCAGAAGACATAAATAGACACTTTTCCAAAGAGGACATCGAGATGGCCAAAAGACACATGAAACAATGCTCAACGTTACTCATAATCAGGCAAATACAAATCAAAGCCACTCTGAGATACCACATCACACTGGTCAAGGTGGCTAAAATGAACAAATCGGGAAATTACAGATGCTGGTGAGAATGCAGAGAAACAGGAACCCTCTTGCCCTATTGGTGGGAATGCAAACTGTTGCAGCTTCTCTGGAAAACAGTGTGGAGATTCCTCAAAAAATTAAAAATAGAACTAGTCTACAACCCAGCAATAACACTACTAGGAATTTACCCAAGGGATACCCAAGTGCTGATGCTTAGGGGCACACGTACCCCGATGATTATAGTAGCACTTTCAACAATAACCAAATTATGGAAAGAGCCTAAATGTCCATCAACTGACGAATGGATAAATAAGATATGGTTTATATATACAATAGAATATTACTTGGCAATGAGAAGGATGAAATCATGCCATTTGTAGCAAAGTGGATAAAACTGGAAGGTATTATGCTGAGTGAAATAAATCAGGCAGAGAAGGACATATACCATATATTTTCACTCACATGTGGAACAGGAGAAACTTAACAGAAGACCATGGGGGAAGGGGGGAAAATAGTTACAAACAGAGAGGGAGGGAAGGAAACCATAAGAAACTCTTAAATACAGAGAACATCTACAGAGAGATGGGGTGTGGGGGACAGGGCAAATGAGTGATGGGCATTAAGGAGGGCACTTGTTGGGATGAGCACTGGGTGTTGTATGTAAGCCAATTTGACAATAAATTATATTGAAAATTAAATTAAATTAAATTAAATTAAATTAAATTAAGAAGGTGATAAATACAACAAAAACACACAGAACCTCAAATCCACCTTGGACAGATGGAAGCCTTCCTGGAGGAGGTGATGCCTCAGGACTTTGACAGAGGGTTAGCATGGGCAAAGGCACGGCAGTGAGTGGAATCATGGTTCCATAGAGAATCCCAAGCAGTGGGATGTTGCTGGGGGTCATTGCCTGAGGATGGAATGGAGAAGATGAAGCAGAGGCCAGGCTACAGAAAGTCTCATTTGTCACCAATTGAGTGAGTGTTTGCAGGATATAGGTGTAAGATGCAGGGCAACTAAATAAAGTTTAATGAAGGGACTATTACAAGGATGTTGTTGTCAGAGTTGAGGGACATCACCAATGGTCAGAGGGACACCTGAGCTAGCAACTCTGATCCAGGCAGCCACACTTGCCCTTAGCCAAAAGGAGCAAAAAGAGAGACTGTTACTAGAACCCAAGGAGGAAATGGAGGCTTCAACCCTAGAGACTCCCCTCCCACCTGGAGTGGAACCATACTGGATGTGGAGGCTTTGGTAAGAGAACCTCTGGCTGCTCCAGAGGGAAGCAGGGGAATATCTCAACTTCTTTCTCTTCTTGTCTCCTGACATCTTCCCAATGCTTCCCAATGGCCAAACCCAAGCAAAGGTCAGAAGATGAATGATCCCAGCTGAACCAGTCTATGATGTCAGTCTCCTCAATCAGAGAAGGGCAGAGAAAGATGGGAAGTAGATCTGGAAGGGCAAATAGAGACCACCCAGCACTTTCAGGTTAAGGAGTTTATATTTTATCTCATTTGTAATGGGTGCCACTGAAGGGTTTTGCATAGAGAGGCAAACTGGTCAGATATGGGTTTTCACAAAGACATTTATGTCAGTAATTCAGTGGACAGAGCTGTAGGCAGTGTGGCATGATCTAGGGAGACCTATTGGATTAGGGAAAAGAAAGGCCAAGGTGAGAGATGGTGAGGAATAAAATATAGAGATAGAAGAAGATGGAATAAATCCAGATGAAAGATGTCAAGAAGCTGGAAAAGGACATAGAAAGGAAATAAAGAGATTAAGCTTTGGTTTTAATAAGAGAAAGATAGGAATTGATGGTTTTAGTGAAGACAAAAGCCAGGATTCTCTTGGATGACCAACTAAGTTTCATTCAGGACAAGGTGAATCTAAGTTTTTTTATGGAAAATCAAAATGTAGATATCTTGCAGATATTCTGATTTAAATTCAAACATTGATCAGTCTCTGTCTAGAGATTTAGATATCAAAGCCATCATTAGGTAAATTCTAGTTTAAAAGGTGAGACTGAATAAACTGTCCCAAGGAGAGGGAGTGTCCTGAGAAGAGAACCAAGAAACAGGTGGAGGAGAACCACTACAATGGAGATAGACAAGGAAAAAGACCAGAGAAGACAAAGGGAAGCAGGAGAATGAAGCTTCTGAGAGCAGAGGCTGGAGGACCAACATCATTAAATACAGAAAGAAAAAGATAAGAGCAACAACTGGTCAGAACATAGTAGGTCATGGGTATCTTTAGAAAGAGCAGTAGTGGGCCATGCAGACCCCACCAAGCTGGAACCAACCTTACCACCCAGCCATAGTCAACACCACCATGTTCTTTGACATTCATATGTATGACAAGCCCTTGGGCTGCATCTCCTTCAAGCTGTTTGCAGTCAAAGTTCCAGAATCAGTGGAGAATTTCTGTGCTCTGATCACTGGGGAGTAAACATTTGGTTACAAAGGTCTCTGCTTTCACAGGATTATGCTGGGATTTATGTGCCAGGATGGTGACTTCACACACCATAATCACACTGCTGGCAAGTCCATCTACAGAAAGAAATTTGATGATGAGAATTTTATCCCAAAGCACACAGGTCCTGGCATCCTTTCCATGGTGAGGGCTGGACCCAATACAATGGTTCAATTTTTCATCTGCACCACCAAGACTGAGTGATTGAATGGCAGGCACATGGTGTTGGGCCAAGGTGAAGGAGGGCATGAACATTATGGAAGCCATGAATGCTTTGGGCCCAGGAATGGTAAGACCAGCAAGAAGATCACCATTGATGACTGTGGACAAATCTAATAAATTTGACTTGTGTCTAATCTGAACTACCAGAACATTCCTTCTGTAACTTGGGAGAGCACCCCTCCACCTCCATCTGCTCAAAATCTCCTATAATCTTTGTGCTCCTACTGCAGTTCCACAGTCCCGTGTTTTCCTTACTCTTCTCCAAGTCTAGCTGAGTTGCAGAGTGAAATTTATGATCACGAAATAAAAGATAAACAAAAACAAAAACAACAACAACAAAAGAGCAGTAAAGACTGAAGTTGGTGGGTGGATTGCCATGGGTTGAGGAATGAAATGAAGAGGTAGAGGTGGACACTAAGAGTGTAGCTTCTTCTGTTTACAAGTCTGGATGAAGAAGAAAAAAAGTAGAATGATACCTAGGAGAACCACCCGGTCAGTGTGGAGCTTTATGGTATGAAATAGGCTTTGAAAAAGAGCTGGTAGAGAAGGAGAAGCAGAGAAGAGGGAGATGCTGATCATATTTCAGAAGATAACTGATGGAGCCCAGACCTGGAGGGACCAGGACCAGCCACCCCTTACACTCCTTGCCTGATTATTTGTCCAGATCCCCCAAACCCCACTGCTAGATTGGAGCTCCATACCTGCTGTGCCAGGCACACTGTCTGGCACATAGTGGTGCTCAGTCAATGCTTGTGGAGTGAATGAATGACTGAGTAGATAGCTTGGTGGGTATTCAGCACTATAAGATAGAGCAGAAGAAAAAATGCTTCTCTCTGCAACTTGCAGAAGGCTAAGATTCAAAACATGAACTCATCCAACAGAATTCCAGGCATCTTGAACAAGATAATGGTCTTCAGTGAGGAAATCTTCCAGATATATTTTAAAGACACACAACTATAAACTAAATTCCCACCATACCCCAACCGTATCAGGCTGGATGAAGGCCTCTAGTGAGATTTGTTGGATTAGACCCAGACAGGATGAAAACCAGCAGTCTTTATGTTTAGATGAATTGAAGATTTTAACAGCACTGATTTTTATTAGATCATTTAATTTAGCTATAAGAGCCTACTGTGAATGTGTTGTTTCACTTTTTGCCTTGATGGGGGTGGAGGTGGGAGGAGTCTGTTTCTTTCTCAAGGCATTTATTTTGGTTTCCAGTTGAATTTCTCTCCCAGAATCACTAAAGGTTTGGCCACTTGCAATAATAGCTGAGGAAGGGGGTCTTGTTTCACTTGGTCAAGGTGTCCTAAGACCATGGTCTCAATAACTCATCCCTCCTATCTGGCAAGAGGAATATTTTGGGCCCACAGTTGGCTGCATCAACTAAGAAAGTTACATATAAGATGTGATACACACACACACACACACACACACACACGCACACACACACACACACACACACTGGAATACTACTCAGCAATGAAAAAGAGTGAAATCTAGCCATTTACAACAACATGGATAGAACTAGAGGGCATAATGCTAAGTAAAATAAGTCAGTCAGAGAAAATTAGATATATGATTTCACTCATATGTGGAATTTGAGAAACTCAGCAGATGTACAAAGAAGAAGGGAAGGAAAAAGAAGATAAAATCAAAGAGGGAGGCAAACCACAAGAGACTCTTAAACACAGAAAACAAACTGAGGGTTGCTGGAAGGGAGTTGGGGGGGATGGGTTAAATGGGCACTTATTGGGATGAGCACTGGGTGTTATAGGGAAGTGATGAATCACTGGGTTCTACTCCTGAAGCCAAACTACACTGTATGTTAACTAACTTTAATTTAAAAAAAGGATAAAATATTTTTTAAGTCACATGCATGGTGATTGGCTCAGAACACACTGAAAGACACAACAAGAAATGCCATTTTGGGAAGAGAGTGAGGGTAAATGGGGAGAGCAAAGAGCTGGTATTTTCCTTTAAAAAGTAACATAAAGGAAGAAAATGCACTCATACCTTGGGTCCCAGCTTCATGTTCCCCATTGGTAGGGGCAAAGCCCCCATGAACCTCATCTGTAAAATGGAAATTCATTCAATTAAAATTGTCCCCTGCAGTGTACCAGACACTAAGCTAGGCACTTAGAAGACATTAGTGAATAATAATACCCCTTTCTCTGAATGTTCTAAGAAATATATGAAATAATGTCTATAAAATTACTTGGCAACAATTTATGAAAGGTGCTGGATTACAGGTAATTGCAGTAATGATGATGCTTCTCATACATGAGACAAGGACGTAGCAGAAGAGGAACGTTGACAGAATTTTTGAATGTCTTGTCACCTGGGCTGTGAGTTCCACTGAACTAGGGATTACACCTGCCTATTTACCTCTCTGAATCACTAGCACAGTCCTTGACACATAAATCATTCTCAATTGATTGTTGCCAATTAAGTTACCAAATATCTCCAAAGTTTGTATTCTTCATCTATAAACACCCCATGGCCTAGAGTCCTTCTGACAACTAGAGATAATGCAAGGCACTGGATACAATGCCTGGTCCATAGAGGTGCTCAGGAAAGCCAACCCATCCCCAGGGATCACTTCCTACTTATAGAGTCAGCCCAGTTAAATTTAGTCACCTGATGGTTATGAGTGGGAGAGTCTTCAGAGCTCCTTGAGCGACTCTCCACATGTGTAAGGGAGGAATTAGGCACAGTGATGTGAAGGGAGGTGCTGAGAGCCACTACTCGATAAATGACAGGGTTGGGGCTTGGTCAAGCTCCAGGAGGGATGAAAGGATCTGAGACTAGTCAATGCTCTTGAGGTATGTCTGGTATAATTAGGGAGATAAGCTTCTCACCAGGAAAACAGTTAAATCCACGTTGGGGGAGAAGAGCGTGAGTGGGAATAAAGGAAAAGGCAGTGTGGAGAAGCAACTTCAGCTGGGTTCTGAGAGGAGTGTGGGGAGGAGGTGGGCAGGGATTTATAATCAGGAACAGCATCTTGAGCAAGATCTCAGAGGTAACAATGGTTGTGGTCAACCCAGGGTTTAAGAGGAGAGCCAAACTGGGAAAGTGACAAGGCTAACTGACCTACACCAAATCCCTATGCATGCCTGCCAGGGCCCCCCATCCTAGCTTATTTCACCTTTCCATAAATTTATAGGACAGACTATTGTTTTCGTTGTCAACTGAGACTCCTTGGTGAATACCGAAGTTGCTATTTGAACCAGGTCTGTCTAACGACAAAACTTCTGTGCCTCTCATTCTACACACATGTCTTCTTATAGGGGGCAGTTGAGGCCATCTTGGTGATGGTGAATCCACTGGAGATCTTGGTTCTACCCCTGAAGAGCAGAGTGATCTGGGTAAGTGATGTGGCTTCCCTCCCCCTTCCCTCCTGTTATATGAGGTCTAATAGTTCCTGTTTTGTAAATGGGAACAGCAATTCCTACCATTTACCTGTCTCATGTCAGCCCCGGGGATTTCCTCTGTAAGGTTCTCACCCCAGAGGATGGCCTGAGGACCTTCCAGGATGGCTTTACTTGTGAAAAAGAAGAGTGTGGCAAGTCAGGCATAGATTTTTAAAGTTTCCACCCAGTGACACACTCTTTTCTCTCTTTGGCCAATGCAAATCCAGTGGCCACACCCAAGCTTAAGAGGCAGGAACATGCCCTCTTACTGTGTATCTGGGTGAGAGAAAACTGGAAAGAGTAGTGACTACCACAGGTAACTCATACCTGTATCACTCAGAACGTTTTGCAAGAACTTTTGACACATCTGAGTTCTTTCTATCTTTCAAATCCCCCACGGATGGAGAATGTAGATGGGATTCTAGGCAATGGGGAGCCTTTTCATATTTCCAAGGAGGAAAGGATAGAAGTGCTAAAGATCAATGAAGACTACCATCAGGGTGGTGTTGGAGGTCAGTGGTGATGGAATGCAGGCTACGTTTACAATGGGACAGCCTGGAAAGATGGGAGCTGTGGAAAAGACACTGAAATAATCAGGTCCAAACTGGTCTTGGGGTGTGAAGATGGGAAAATAAGGCAAATCCACAGAGACATTTTCATGCAGTAAACACTAATTGAGTATCTGCTCTGTACCAAGCACTGTGCTGGGCACCAGAGGCAGAGAATGGATAAGAATGACTTGACTGTAGAAGCCTTTCCAGTCCTGGTGGGTGAGACAGATGTGAACAACTTTTCCTCTTAGGAAACACAGAGAATTAACAAACCTTGAACCCGCAATGGCCCCTGGACTTGCTTTGGCCAGAGAAGTAGAAATAAGCATGTCACCGGGCATCCTCTATCCTCACCCTTATGCCCGCTTAAGAGTGAGACTCAACGCTTAGAAGTAAACCTGAAACATGTGATTGAGAAGAGTTTACATTTTATGGAAGATGTCATGAGAGTCTGAAAAGAATGCTCCATCGCATATCACAGAGCAGAACGTACTCCAATCTTCATCCACCCATGTTTTTCTTCCCCTACCTTGTGCTACGGCCACAGTGGCCTCACTTCTTTGTTCCAGGGCTCCAACCCCTTCCCTCCCCCATACTCTAAAGCTCTTTCCAAAATGATCTGTCTCTCTGAGCCTCTCAGCGTTTGCAGTTTGGCACACACCACAATCCTGGGCAGGTAATCAACCCTCCTTAGAACTCACACTCCTTAGAAGTGGAAATGGGGTTGGACACTGGGTGGCTCAGTCAGTTGAGCTTCCGACTTCGGCTAAGGTCATGATTTCATGGTTTGTGAGCTTGAGCCCCACATCGGGCTCTGTGCTGACTGTGTGGAGTCTGGAGCCTGCTTCGGAGTCTGTGTCTCCCTCTCTCTCTCTGTCGCTCCCCAGCTCACACTTGGTCTCTCTCTTTCTCTTAAAAATAAACAAAAATTTAACAAAAAAGAGGAAATGGGGCGGAAACCACCATCAGCTTTCTCCATCTTCCCCTTCCCTGACCCTCTTTGTGTTGAGAATAACCATGGCTTCAGGCAATCTGTTACCTAACCCTCTCTCAGGGGCCTCTGAGAGACAAAGCAGGTCATTCATTTGTGCCTGGCCTCACCTCACTTCTCTCAACCACCTTCTCCTCTTCCTGTTGGCTCTGTTGGTCATTTAGAACTCTCCCAGCTGGGCCAGTACAGCCTCTCCAAAGGTCCACGAGCTTCCCCAGGGAACCTGAGGATTTGTGACTTTCTCTGCTTTTGCACACCGGTGCTGGATTCCAGGGGGCTTGGGGAAAGGGACAGAGGCTCCTACTGGAAATGCTACTGACCTTTCTCCTTCACAGATGCTCTCTACAAACTTAACTCACGATGCCACAATGATGAATATTTATAAATGCTCTTTCTAGCAATGCTAAGGCAACTACTAAGTATTGTCTATATTTTATTTTTTTAATCTGAAATTTATTTATTTATTTATTTATTTTATAATAGTTTATTGTCAAATTAGTTTCCATATAACACCGCGTGCTTCTCCCCACAAGTGCCCCCCACCATGACCATCACCCCCTCCCCCCCCCTCCCCCCTCAGTCCATGGTTCGTCTCCAGTATTCAATAGTCTCCCTTGATCCGT
>PISW01009032.1:0-65843 GCA_004023785.1 Mungos mungo
GGAGAAGGGAGAGAGGACACCAGTGGTGTCACTCAGGCTGAGTCAGCACTCCCCCCACCAACACCCACTCTTATAAAGGAACCAGACAGTACTTTGGGGTGACAAGTTCTATGAAGAGGAAATGGGGCCCAGAATTAAGAGAGAGGCTGACATCACACTTCCATTCGAAGTCTAACAGTAACTGCTAGATTTGAATCAAGTTGCACTAAAACTTAGCTTCCTAGTCAACAAAGCAGGTCTAGAAGTACCAGGCAGACAGACCAAAATAACACAATGCATTTTTTTGAATTCACCAACTACCCATTTTAAATGGTATTTGTTTTCTTTTTCTTTGTGAAGATATCTCCATAGCAACCAAACCTGAACACCTTGGTATTCAACCCAAGCTTACCCGCCCAATGAATTTGGCAAGAATGGTCTCTTCTTACTGAAGGCACACAGCACAGTTGCGAGTAGCCAGAAAACGTGACAGGCCTCGTGCGTTCCTCGTGGGCTAAGAGACAACCTGGAGACATCTGCCTGCTCTGCGACAAAGATGGTGACATCCCATCATTTATCACATCGTGGCTGTAAATCAGCTCATCGTTCACATTATTTACACATTTGCCCTTATGTGTTGGCACTTTCTGCGTCCCCATGGGCCACTGTATTACAATATTTTACTTCAGAGGACATCTTAAGTTGAATCATATTGTCAATATGATATGGTTGTTTATTGGTTGTTTGTCTTCCCTAAGCTGCTGCATAGAACCCAAGGGGACGCCCAACCAACAGAAATGGAGGCTGAGTCCCAGGGCGTCACCGTGTGAGATCCGCTAAGAGCCCACCTATTAGTCTCCACAGCAGGCTCACCTCAGTACACTTCACGCAAAGATTCATGTTAAAATAATTCACGTTGAACCACTTCCCTCGAATTCAAGCTTAATGACATTACGTTAAAGGGACTTGAGATAACCTGACAAAAAAAATTCACCAATTATTTTAATTCCTGAATGATTTCAGGGGAAACATTTTAAGTTAGTATTAAGGACTCTCTACTTTGTTTCTTGGGCTCCGTTCTTAAAAGACCTTTAATATTTCAACGTAATTGATCCTAAGCTTTTCAAATAACCTTACCTAAAAATCCAGGGGAATCATTTCTGCAATGGGCTGCCCAACAAGTGATTCATCTGTGCTGAGCCACAGGCATATACCATGTTGAAATAGGGTGCCTTGATTTTGAATCTAAAAGGTTCTGGTCCAAAATGATTCGGTAGAAGCTTCCTATTTGCTGCAAGGATTTTGAAAAGCTAAAAATAGCAACCAGTGTTCACATCACGAGGCAGCACAGCGCATTTCAGGAAAACATCCAGGCTCCAAACGACTCATGAATAGATCCCAAAGCCAGCTATAGCCTGACAAGATCTTAGCTCTGGTCATCCCCACCACACTTTCCTTTGTAAAGGCAAAAGCACATTAGGCACCCATGTAACAGTATCATATTATCAGGAGAAAAACCCTGTAAAACAGGAGTTTGTCGTGTAAACTAGGCAGCTGTGGGAGGAGGAGACAGAAAAACTGCTAAAACATAAGTACCTAGACTCCTCTATGCTATAAAACTGAAGATATCAAATTAGCATAGAAAGTTTGAACAAGTCCATAAAGATTCAATCAGCAGTTTCCAGAATATAGGAACTTAGGGTCTCCTGGGTGGCTCTCAGTCGGTTAAGCATCCCGCTTCGGCTCAGAGTTCGAGCCTCACATCGGACTCTTGCTGACAGCTCAGAGCCCGGGGCCGGCTTCAGATTCTATGTCCCCTGCCTCTCTCTTTGCCCCTCCTCCGCTCATGCTCTGTGTCTTACTCTGCCTCTCAAAAATAAATAAATGTTTAAAAAAAATATTTTATAGAATATGGGAAATTTTTACAGGTCTAAGACTTATGTCTCTTCAACAAATAAAGGAAAAGGAAAAAAAAGAAAGAGAGGGTAGCAGGGAACCACTGATTATATAATGAAGACACATATCCATCAGTTGATGGATTGCAATGTGTGGGTCTTATCCGGATGATGATTCAAAGAGATAAGCCGTTTAAAAAATTATAAGGGAGGTAAATTTGAAAAATACTGGATATTTTATAATATTGAGTTAAAGTCAATATGGTTTTTTTATGTTCTTACCTTTTCATGACATATACTGATATATTCACAGATGAGATAATATAATGTCTAAGATTTGCATCAAAACAATCTAAGGTATGGGGGGCAGGGGGTTGTAGATAAAGGCAGATTGGCCCTGGGTTGATAATCATTAAAGCCAGGTGATGGGCACTTAAGAGTTTGTATGAAAGTTCACTATATTATTTTCGCCATTTGTAAAATATTTGAAATTATCCATAATAAAAAGATTCTTAAGATTGGCATGTACAAGAAACACTGTGGTCTATATGCCCTCCGGGTGGCCTGAGGGTGTGTGTGGCCTGCAGACATATTTTGTTTGGACTGTGGGATGGCTTTAAAAAAAATGTTTTTTCCGTTCTGATCCAACACTTAAAAATAAGGCAGATTTCACATAAAAATCAGGATTTCCAACTTCTCTTGAAAAACAGAGAGGTCTGGCAACGCTGGACCACAGAAATAAGCCCTGGATATGGCCTCCCGCCACCCTTGGTCTCCCTGGCACTCATCCACTGGTACAGCCTCTCTGGTCTGTGGTCCCCAGGGTACGGGAACGCGGTGCCAACAAGAGGCCCGGAGTCTCCAGCATTAACATGTTCCGCTATCTGCCCAAACCAGAGCTTTGTTTTCTGAACAGTAACCAAAAGCTCCTCAATACAACCACTTGGACAGTTTTAGTTTATATTACACCAAGCAGTGATTGGAAACACATGGAGAGGCAAGACACTGCGAAAGAAAACTCCAGACTTCTTGTAGCTGATCTGGCCGGGGACCTCTGGACAGATCCTTATCACTCAGGCAACAGGGGGGGGCTCCTGCTACTCCAAACTCCCAGCAGGAAGACGGGAAAGGAGCCGAGGGCTCACGTAGCTCCTTACCTGCCCCCTCATCTTATAGCTGAGGGTGTGGCCAACGGAGGCTGAAGAATTTACCCACCCATTTTCCAGAGGTTCAACAGAGAAAGAGATGGGGGTGAAAATGTAACGTGGGTCATCCTCTTGATACTGGACGACAATCTGATCCCGCATGTTTTTAGTCCCTTTAAAATATTTTTGGAGTACAATGTTTCTCGAGAAAAGGATACACTTTGAACCTTGACGAGAACCAAAGGTTGGAGCACTGGGTTCTGACAGTCCTGTCTAATCGACCGCTCTAGGTGGAATGACTGTTCACAAGATGTCATGACGCCTGATCAACAGTCCTCACGTGTCCAGGGAGCCGTCTTCTCGTCAAGCAACGACACAGGTAAGGCCAGTCCTTCTAACTCCTCAGGTTCTCTAAAGATCCAGATCCTACGTTCTCCGTAAGAGCTCTCAGATTCAGTCACTCCTTGGACCGACTCCACCAAGCGGAGTCAAAGGACGTTCTCAGAGTCCCATAGTGACCGCCATATTCTCAGACCCAGCCCTCTGTGACCTTGGGAACTTCCCAAAGTGGACCGACCTAGTTAACCTCAGACTATTACTAAAATTTAATTTATCCAAAGCAAATAAGTCAAAAGAAGAAAAAACAACCCAGGGCAATATATGAGATATGACCATGGCGTACAGGAAATACTCCCAACGTTCCAATAGGGAGCTGCTGTCACCGTCATGGGCTGGCCCACGTGCCTCATTCATTTTCTCAGGCCTTCCACATACCTAAAGTTAGCAATGCCCTTCTCCCATTAAAAATGTAGGAAAACAGGGGCGCCCGGGTGGCTCAGTGGGTTAAGCATCCAACTTTGGCTCTGGTCATGATTTCACGGTTCATGAGGTCGAGCCCCACATCAGGCTCTCTCCAGTCAGTCCAGAGCCTGAAGCCTGCTTCAGATTGTGTCTCCCTCTCTCTCTGCCCCTTCCCCACTGGTGCTTTGTCTCTCTTCCTCTCTCAAAAGTAAATAAACACTAAAAAAAATTTTTTTAATGTAGGGAAACATAGTCTGTTTTTGCCATCCAAGGTCTAAAGGCACCGCAGCCATCACTGGCTGGGGTTCCTCGGCTTTCTCAGCATCTGGACTTGAAAAAAGCCTTCAGGACCAATCATTCATCAGTGGTCCTATCACATTAGTCTGATAAAGGCACGGGTTATGACTCATCCTTTGCTTACCACCTTTGGAAGTTGGAAAGGTTTGAAGTAAATCCCAACACACAATATGGAGGCTTTGAGGACCTGAGGGACCACTGATGGCCAACTGCTCCTCAACCAGAATCTGAGAACCATTGAGAGTTGTGGGAAACGGCCATGGGAATCAGGCTGGCAAGGGAGGATAAAAGTCTAAACTGGAACAGGGGCGCCAGGGTGGCTCAGTCGGTTGAGCGTCCAACTTGGGCGCAGGTCATGATCTTGCAGTTTGTGAGTTCGAGCACCATGCTGGGCTCTCTGCTGTCAGCACAGACCCTGCTTTGGATCCTTTGTCCCCCTCTCTCTCTGTCCCTCCTACACTTGCTCTCTCTGTCTATCAAAAATAAATAAAAACACTTTTTTAAAAAGTCTAAACTGGACCAGCCACCACAGCGAAGAAAAGGGATGAGAGGAAGGGAAGGGGCTTGGGAAACAAGGCAAGTGGAGACACCACAAACCAGGATGACATAAGGATATAAACCAACCTTTATTTTGTTCATACAATAAATATTTCTTCAGGGGCGCCTGGGTGGCTCCGTCAGTTAAGTGTCCAACTCTTGGTTTAGGCTCAGGTCATGATCTCATACTTTGTGTAAACCCCACATCAGGTTTCACATTGGCCATCTAGAGCCTGCTTGGGATGCTCTCTCTCTTCCCCCCTGCTTGAGCACTCTCTTTCACAAAAATCAACTTAAAAACAAAATAAAAACAAATATTTCTTGAGCACCTAGCATGTGACAAGTGCTATGTAAAACACCAAGGGTACAACAGAGAGCAGAAGAGATGAAGGAGTAAACACAAACAGGAGCAGGATGCCTGTTGGGATTTTGTTGCTGTTGTTCTGAAAGGGAGAAGTAAAGATGAGAACTTCATTCGGGGAGATGCCAGGTTTGAGGTAAAATCTGATGGTCAAGAGAAACATGGGAGAATTCCAGAATAGGATCTGATATAGACATTCCTCTGCAGGAATATGCTTACCACCCCCCATCTTCTAATGTAAAAGCCCCTCCTCTGGTCCTACAACCCCTCTAGTTACTGCCCGCCCCCTGCCCCTTGGAAGGCACCGTCATGGAGGCAACAGTTCCTTCTGGATGCTTTTTGCTCTTCTCATCTCACATGTGCATAATCCCAGCCAAAGGCACCAGACACCACCACAGTGGTCACTATGATAGGTCTTTACCTTCCTCGGTATCTGCATAGCATCTGAAACCAACGGTCATGCTCTTCCTTTGGGAGAGCCTCTTCTTTTGAATTCTATAGCAATTACTGAAAATTCCACGTGAGCTTCAGGCCCAACAGGATCAATGCTCGACAACTTGAAGAACATCAATGCTGGGTATAGAATCCATTCCTTTCAAAGGGCATATACTGAGCACTGGCTGATAAGAAGAGGGGAAATGAATGTTGGGTAGGCAATGAAAATCATGTCCATGACCAGTGTCCAAGTTTTCTGTCCAACAGCTGTGGCAATTTCTTCTCAAATTCATTTTAGCTGCCTTTCTTTGCACCCTCTTGTACACCCATGTGTATAGAATTTTCCGTACACATGCATACATTGCCCACTGGAGCCCTCTCCTTCTACAACACTGAGATCATCTGGGGAACTTTTATAACCTCACACACACATCTTGTCCCTGACCCCACAGCTAAGGAGTCTGATACGCCTCCTAGATTGACCTGAAAACAGGGTGGAGAAAGGGATGGATAAAAATGAAGAGTAGGGGGCTAAGTGATGTATCCTGAGATTCTCTAGGACATTCTGATACACATTCTACGTTTCCCACCCCTTACTCTGCCTCTGTTAAGAGAAGCCCATTCCGTCAAAGCACCACTGGGTAGGAAGGAAAACATCAAGTTCGCGGCATGGAGAAATTTTTTTCCCAAAGTAACATGGGACAAGATTTAATTCCCAGAAGATTTATTCAACTTCTGGGACCAAACCTATAACCAGCCAACTAATAATTTTGGAATGTATTTGTAAAAGGAAAACAAATATTCATTATCCTTCTGACCATTAAATTATTTTAAATATATTTTATACTCCTATCCGTCCCTCCTAAAAAATATACTAAGACTATTTTCAACCATTAAAAATGAAGTTTGGCCTAGGTTTAAGTGGTAAGGGACCAACAGAGCAAGAAATGTGAAAGAAAGGGCAAAATTTCTGGCCTTTAGGAAAATGCGTCTATACTTTATAACCAGTGCAATAGATACTTTAGTGTATGAGGTTGAACCAGAATTCTATCTTTTCTACACAAGCAGAGAAATGTGCCCACTTTTGAACTCTTAATTTTGGTTCTTCATTCTTCACATTCTTTACTACTCAATAATATTCTGAGAAGCATACAGTTTGAGGGGTGAATTTAACATTCAGAAAACCAAACTATCAGAAAGTCAATGTTTAACAGAAAAAGTGACTTTAGTCACTACCGACAGACTAAAAATCACTAACATAGCATGATCATCTATACACAGGACATTGAGGTATTTTTGTGTGCAAAAATGCACATCATTCATGCATGTATATGCACATATTTCCATATATTATACATCTGTATGTCCAATTAATAAAGAAGAAAGAATGGACAAAATACCAAAGTATGAGCATGACCCTTAATAGTCAGGAAATAGGCAATTCTTTCCCCTTCTTCCTATTTTTCTGGATTTTGGTTTTTTTCTTAAGTTTATTTATTTATTTTGAGAGAGAACCAGAACACTAGCAGGGGAGGGGCAGAAAGAGAGGAGGAAGTGAGAATCCCGTCAAGTGTCTTTCAGTTTTATAATTGGATTTTAATCATCTGTCTTATAAACTGCAATATCACATCCTTTTGTTTTTTTCTTAGCTCTCGTTTCCATTTCCTTAATTGTGCTTCCCACATATTTGTGCTGCATGTATGGATGTGCACACTCATACACACACACACACACACTCTCACTCCTGCACCATTCCTGATATGTGTGTCCTAGTCTCTGAGTATAACAGCAAATCACCAAGAGGAGGTTTCTCCCTGAATCACTGGTGCTCTTGAGGGTGCTGCACTTCCTCGCCTGAAGTCCGTTGTCCGGAGGGTAGCCACGCCTCCTGCAGACTCACTTCTGCACTTGTTCAGGGGTGAGGCCATACAGTGTTTAAAGAAAACCCTTAATTATGCACGCTAAAGAAAGCACACACACACAGAACACACACAGAACATATGGAGGACACGACAACTGTAAAGCCTTCTAGCATAAATAGAAAATGGGCCTAAATAAGATGCAAAGAACATTTTCCATATATATGCAACGCTGAGGGTTGTTCATGTAAAAGACAGTATGTGCCCAAACATGTGTGTACACAACTCTTACATGGCTGCCATCTACATGGTATGTACCAATGTGACCCAAAAGCCTAAATGCTGGCTAATGTCATGATCAAATGATATGAAAATGTACAGAGGAACTCTAGGATACCTTCAATATCCATAATATCCTAGATGAAGGGTAAGTAATACAACCCCAACCAGGAAGCACAAAATTATGGGCAACTTCTGATTAAAAAGTCTTCTCTTCAACAAATTTAAAAGATGCCTCTCTGTAATTCCCATCTGCTGGAAAAAAACAGACCAAATCTCTCTCCTTTCTGCCTGCTTCAAAGAGCATTGGAAGGAGGTGGTCTTGTCTTCTCTTTACTGTTTCTGCAGCCAACTTAAGCTGCTATCCAGGGGGAGGTTTCCTATTACTATAGTGGTTCCGCTCCTCTGACTATTCCACTTTCTCAAAGTCCTCCTTATAAGGGTGGCCAGGGAGCTGGACACAGTCTTCAAGCACTGGCTGGCCAGCGGGATCAGGACACAATGCTTCCGTTAGCCCTTGAATTGGTTCACTTATAACCAACATCATGCCTTCTGACACACGTTGATACAAGTCTTCCTTTTCCTGTTCTCGAAGTGCACAACACTCTCTTCTTTTTTGTTTATTCTAAACTCATGCGGGACATTACATTCTGCTTTTTAAATACTGTGTGACAGCTTTCGGCCTGCCATCCTGGGCTGCTGAGGTTATTCAAAGTTTTTACCAAAAGCCCCACAGGTCTCCCATCCAGATGTGATACTCAAGTTCAGAAACTTTGGGCAGCCACATTTTGGGCCATGTCAATTCAGGAACAAGAAGGAAAAAAAAAAACAAACAATTAAAGGCTGCAGGAGAGAGAAGAGAGACATAGATAAGCAAAGACAAGAGATACCAAGCAGGTCGGAATCTTGATGGCCTTCCCAACAGGCACATTTTCTAGAAAGATACATAACTATCAATGATGTCTAGGAGGCATTCTGTATCTTCATAAAAATTAACCCCAACCTCTTTGAAACCAAAAACAAACACAAGAAAAACTTCTATGATCTTGAGTTGGTTTCTGTTGCTTACAAACATAAGACCTGGATAAGACAGAAACTATATTCGCCTACAAAAAAGTGAGTGCCCCATGTAAGTTACCATTGCCAGCTACTCTTAAGGTCTTGAGCAATTTGTGGAGTAAGTGGTAGACATCTTCCCAGTCTGGTACTGATTCATTAATTAACACTCTTTTCCTGTTCAAATCCAATCTACATGCTTCTTCTGCTCTCCCCAGAACATTTTAATGAGGTTAATGTTTAACCCTCAAGACTTGTAACTATTTTACTCTATTCTTTAGTTGGCTTCCCCTGATCCCCAAAACCTGTCCTTCTCCCATGTTTTCAGCCATGCAGTCTGGCCAACACATTACCTAATACATTAATGAAGTAATGAAGTAATGAATAATTTCTGCTTCCAAAACACTGTGCTGTGTCTTTAGCCAAAGATTCACAAAGGTTGGACCTTATGCAAGTTATAGCTAACTCTAGACCTGACTCCAGATTGGTAAGAAAACTATCCAAACGCAGATAGGTTGTGCCTTACCTCAAAAAGAGAATGTAGACAAAATCTGTACTTAAACGTCAGATACATGTGAAAAGGTGCAGACTCAACAGCATTAGTGATTCGAGAAACAAAAGTCAAGACCACAACTAGATACCACTTCATGCCCACGAGAAAGTCTGAAATCAAAAAGGTAACAAGTGTGTTAGCAAGGACGTAAAGAAACGGGAGCCTCATGTCACCGGGACATGTGGGAATGTAAAGAGGTGCAATCACTTTGGAAAACAATCTGGTAGTTGATAACAACGGTCAACCTAGAGTCACCATATGACCCAGCAATTTCATTACTGAGTAAATAAGAACATACGTCCACTCGAAAGCTTGCACATGGATCACAGCAGCATTACTCGTAATAGCCAAGGAGTGGAAATAACCCAAATGTCTATCAGTTGATGAACAGATAAATAAAACACTGTACAGTATATCCATACAGTGTAATACACTTTGGCAATAAAAAGAAAGGAAATGCTGATACATGCTACAACATAGATGAAAGTCGAAAATATTATCTAAGTGAAAGAAGTTGGTCACAAAAGGCCATATGTTGTATGATTCCACTTATATGAAAAGTTCAGATCAGACAAATCTGGAGGCAAACATTTTTTAAAATTTATTTTATGTAATGAGAGAGAGAGCAGAGGGGCAGAGAGGGAGAAAGAAAATCCCAAGCAGTAAGTGCAGAGGCTGACTCTATAGGCTCCAATTCATGACCTATAACTCTTTAGGCTCCAACTCATGACCGAAGCCCAAATCAAGAGTTGGATGCTTAACCAACGGAGCCAACCAGGTGCCCCTGGAGGCAAATTAGGTTAATGGTTGCCAAGGGCTGGGGACAGGGTTGGGACGGCTTGGGGAGAGACAAGAAGAGATTGGTAATGGGTACAGAGATTTCTTCGTTTTAAAAATGAACGTAAGGATAGTTGTAAAATTCTATGGATAAACTAAACACTATTGAAGTGTATACCTCAAATGGATAAAGTGTATGATGCATGAATTGTAACTCGCTGAAGTCGTTTAGAAGAAAATGTCCATTAGAATATGATCAATGCCATTGCCAGTCATGGTATAAAGAAAAAGAATGTACTTGGTTCTCTAGTTTTTCTAGCTCATCAAAATGTTGGTTAAAATGCTAATTTTCACATATACACAATTTTCATAAAGCAGTCTATATGTTTAATTCAGTATAACCTGCATTATACCAGATTGGTTAGGAACAAGGGCTTTGGGTAAGGACTAGGTTTGAATCCCAACCTCACCACCCACAAATTAAACGACTTGAATGCCCCTGCTATAGTTTCCGAAGCCTCAGTTTCTTTATGTGTAAAAAATAAAAATAATAGTGCCTCTCCCAGTGGGTTGCTGTGAAAAATGAATAAAATAACTTCTATAAACTGCTAAGTACCTGGCACAGACCAGCACTCTAATACTAACTATATAAATATAGAAACACATATGTACATAAAACTAACAACAAAACCAAAAAGCAATTATGTGCAATGAACCAAGCCTTTTGAAGACATAGATAATGCAGTCCCCTTCTTCAAGTATAATTCCAAGTAGATCAATAAATAAAACACTATGAGAAGAGATTTGTGAAAAGTCACTTAACCTGGGTCAACTGGAAATTCCTGAATTAGAGATTGAAAAAGGGGAAAGAATGGAACAAAACGATAAGCACTTCAAATGCAATGCTTCTGCTAGCTCGTATACAAACACCAGAGACCCATGAGGCTGGAAGTCTCAACATTTGCCAGCACACTGTATATCTGTATGGAGAACCACAAGGAATTATGAAAACCACTGCCTAAATTCACAGGTAACACAAAGCATGACTGTGGAGGCTCACAACCCTCTTTAGTACCAAGCTAAGCACATAAGTAAATGAACAGCAGAGAGATTAATTGTATATTTTGACAAAGTCACAATAGCAAATCAAATACATAAAATCTACAATTTCAACATTTCTGACCACTAGCTCTCAAACTCCTCTGTATCTCTTTAAAGATATAAAAGAAGGATATCTGGGTGGCTCAGTTGGTTAAGCATCTGACACCGGCTCAGGTCATAATCTTGTGGCTCATGGGTTTGAGCCCCATGTCAGGCTCTGACAAAGCCTGCTTTGGATTCTGTGGCTCCCCTTTTCTCTGTCCCCTCCCTGCTCACTGTCTCTCTCTATCTCTTTCAAAAATAAATAAAACCTAAAAAAAATTTTTTTAAACATAAAGAAAAAAAATTATCATAGAGCCTGGCAACCTCCTGACAACTCTTTGGTCTGGTTTTTCCCAAAGATGGAATAACCCCAATAACACTGTTCTCTGAAAGGTAGCCAATAAGACGAATGTAGCACACTAAATGAAATTGACTTGAAGCCATGCTCTTTTTTTTATATACTATGTTTACGAATTGGAAAAAAAAAAAAAGATTGTCAGTCAATTGGTGATATTTAAAATGAGACAATTAAAGTCAAAAGTCTTTATACATGGCTTCAGTGGTAAACTCTAGTGAACAGTTAAAGAATTAATGCCAATCCATCTCAAACTCTACCAAAAACTAAAGAAAAAACACTTTCAAACTAATTTTATGAGGCCAGAATCACCCAGATACCAAAGTCAGAAAAACACACCACAAAAAGAAAGCTGCAAGCCTTGTTCCTGATGAAATAGATGTAAAAATCCTCAACAACATGCTAGCAAAACAAATTCAAAAGCGCATTAAAAGGATAACTAAACAGGGGCACCTGGGTGGCTCAGTCGGTTGAGTGCCCAACTCTGGATTTTAGCTCAAGTCATGATCTCATGATTCATGAGACTAAGCCCCGTATCAAACCCTGTGCTGAAAGCATGGAGCCTGCATGGGACTCTCTCTCTACCACCTCTCAAGATAAATAAATATTTTTAAAAATGTATCACTAGACATAATCAAGTAGGATTTATCCCTGGGATGTTAAGGATGGTGTTAAGAATGGTTCAGTATATGCAATGGGGGGATACAAGCATCTCAATAGATGTAAGAAAAGCATTTGACAAAATCCAACATCTTTTCATGAAAAAAACTCTCAAACATTTACGTATATAAGGATAGATTACAAGCCCACTGTTAACATCATTCTCAGTGGTGAAAAGTGGAAAACTTTTCCTCTAAGATCAAAAACAAGACAATAATGGCCATGCTCACCACTTCTATTCAACAAATTACTGGAAGACCTAGGCAGAGCAATTAGGTAAGAAAAAGAAATAAATGGTATCCAAATCAGAAAGGAAGAATTAAATTGTCTCTGTTTGCAGATAATATGTTCTTATATGCAGGAAACCCTAAAGATTTCATTTAAAAAAATGTTAAAACTACAAAGCAAATTCAGTAAAGTTATGAGACACAAAATCAACAGACAAAAATCTGTTGCATTTCTATGCCCTAATAACAAACTATCCAGAAAAGAAAGGAAGAAAATAATCCCATTTTAAAAAGCATCAAAAAGAATAAAATAGGTAGGAATAAACTTAACCAGTGATAGGAAAGATCTGTACACTGAAAACTATAAAATACTGATGAAAGTAACTGAAGACACAAATAAAGCTAAAGATATCCCATGTTCATGGATTGGTAGAATTAATATTGTTAGCTATTAGGTGATCTACAGAATCAATGAAATTCCCTTCAAAATTCAAGTGGCATTTTTTTACAGAACTATGAAAAAGAAACCTAAATTCATATGGAACCACAAAAGACTCTAAACAGCCACAGCAATCTTGAGCAAGAAAAACAAAATTGGAGGCACCACACTTCCAGATTTCAAAATATTATGGTATGGACATAGAAACAGACATATAAACCAATGGAACAGATTAGAGAGCCCAGAAATGAACTCACACATATATGGTCAATTTATGACAAAGGGGCCAAAAATGTACAATGGGGAAAGGACAATCTTTTCAATAAATGATGTTTGGAAAACTGGACAGCTAAAGGCAAAAGAATAAAATTGGATCCTTACTTTATACCGTATATTAAAAGCGACTCAAAATAAATACATGTAAAGATGTAAAGATGAAACTATAAAACTAATAGAAGGAAACACAGGGGAAAAATCTTTTTAAGAGAGAGAGCATGAGCAGGGGAAGGGCAGAAAAAGAAAGAGAAAATTTCAAGTAGGCTCCATGCCCAGCACAAAGCCCACCACAAGGCTCAATCTTGTGACCCTGAGATCATGACCTGAGCCAAAATCAAGTGTCAGACATTAACCAACTGAGCCATCAGTCACCCCTATGAGAAAAATTTCTTGACATCAGTCTGTGCAATGTTTTGGGGGGAAGATCTGACACAGGCAACAAAAGATAAACAGGGGAACTGCTTTAATCTAAGAAGCCTCTACATAGGAAAGGAAATAAAAGAGTATAAAAAGAAAACCAAAGGAATGGGAGAGAATATTTGCAAACCACACATCTAATAAGAGGTTAATATCCACAATACATAAGGAACTCAAACAACTCAATACCAAAAAAAAAAAAAAAAATTACACAATTTAAAAATGGGCAAAGGACCTGAATAGATATTTCCCCAAAGAAGACGTGCATAAGGCCAACAAGGTATATGAAATAGTGTTCAACATCACCAATCATCAGAGACATGCAAATCAAAACCACCATGAGATACCACCTCACACCGGTTAGAATGGCTATCATCAGAAAAATAAGAGGTAGAGGCGCTTGGGTGAGTTAGTCAATTAACCACCCAACTCTTGATTTCAGCTCAGGTCATGATCTCACAGTTCGTGAATTTGAGTCCTGTGTCGGGCTCTGTGCTGACAGCATGGAGTTCACTTGAGATTCTTTCTCTTTCTCTCTCTACTCCTCCCCCACTTGCATTCTTTCTCTCTCTCTGTCTCCAAATAAATTAAATAAACATGAAAAAAATGTTTTTTTAAAAAAGACAGAAGGTAAAAATTGTTGGTAAAGATACAGAGAAAAGAGAACCCTGTATACTGTTGGTAGGACTCTGCATAGCCACTATGGAAAACATTGTGGAGGTTTTCCAAAACTTAAAAATAGAACTATCATATGAACCAGAATTCTACATCTGAGGATGAAGCCAAAGGAAATGACATCTGGATATTGAAGAGATATCTTACTCCCATGTTCATTGTAACATTATTCAAAATAGGCAACTTAAGTGTCTGTCAACAGATGAACAGATAAAGAAAAATGTGATCTATATCTATACCTACATACAGATGCAAACATAGACACAGACATAGACATGGGCAGATAGATATAACAGAACATTATTCAGTCATGAAAAAAGAAGGGATATTTGTCATTTATAACAAGGAATGGGAGGCCATTATATGCTACATGAATTAAGCCGACACAGAGAGAGAAATACTGCATGATCTCACTTATGTGGAATCTAAAAATGTCAAAGTCATAAAAGCAAAGAATAGAATGATGGTTACCAGGTGGGGGTGTGGGGGGATGGGGAAAATAGGGAGTCTGAGGAGAAAATTTCAGTTATGCAATATGAACAAGATCTAGAGATCCAATGGTATCTAGCATGATGACTATAGTTAATAGTACTGTAGTATATACTTGAAACGTGTTAAGATCGCAGTTTAAGTATACCACCAAAACCCAACAATAACTATGTGAGGTAATTTATACATTAATTAGCTTAATGTGATAATAATTTCACAGTGTATACATATATTGAAACATCACACTATATAATTCTTATCTGTCAACTATATTTCAATAAAGCTGGGGAAAAAAATACAAAGTCAAAATATTTGCTATGAAACACAGCAAATAAACTAAAAAATTAAAGTATCTGATTCGAAATAATGTAAAATAGCTACCCATGTAACATTTTTCGTTTAAGAATTATGTCTGTGTCTTCAATACAGAAAAGTAATCATTTTCACCTCATGAACTATTACAGTGTACTGCATGTTATTTAGAGCATATTTCTCAGATTCCATGCTCATTGATTGGAAGAACTAATGTCTACAGTACCCAAAGCAATCTACACATTAAGTACAATCCCTATCAAAATACAAATAGCATTTTTCACAGAACTAGAACAATCCCTAAAATTAGTATGGAATCACAAAAGATCCTGTACAGCCAAAGCAATCTTGAAAAAGTAAAAGAAAGCTGGAGGCATCATAGTTCTGGAATTCAAGTTATATTACAAAGCTATAGTCATCAAAATAGTATGGTGCTGGCACAAAACTAGACATACAGGTCAACAGAACAGACTAAAAATCCAGAAATAAACCCAAAATTATATGATCAACTAAGCAGGAAAGAATATCCAATGGAAAAAGACAGTCTCTTCAACAAATGGAGCTGGGAAAACTGGACTGCAACATGCAAAAGAATGAACCTGGACCACTTTCTTACACTAATCACAAAAACAAATTCAAAATGGACTAAAGACCTAAATGTGGAACCTGAGACCATAAAAATCCTAGAAGAGAGCACAGGCAGCAATTTCTCTGACACTAGCTATAGCAACATATTTCTAGATATGTCCCATGAGGCAAGTGAAATAAAAACAAAACTAACCTGTTAGGACTACATCAAAATAAAAATTCTGCACAGTGAAGGGAGGCAACAAAACTAAAAGGGAGAAGATTTTGCAAATCCCATATCCAATAAGGATTAGTATACTAAATATATAAAGAGCTTATAAAACTCAACACCCAAAACACAAATAATCCAATTTAAAAATGGGCAGAAGACATGAGCAGACATTTCTCCAAAGAAGACATACAGATGACCAACAGACACATGAAGAGTCTTATCATCACTTATCATCAGGTAAATGCAAATCAAAACTATAATGAACTATCATCTCACACCTGTCGGAATGGCTAAATCAAAAACACAAGAAACAACAGCGTCGGTAAGGATGTGGAGACACAGGAACCCTCGTGCGCTGCTGGCGGGAATGCAAACTGATGCAGCCACTGTGGAAAAACAGTACGGAGGTTCCTCAAAAAGTCAAAAGTAGAACTCCCTATGACCCAGCAATGGAATTACCCAAAGAACACAAAATACTAATTCAAAGGGATACAGGCACCCCCTATGTTTATAGCAGTATTATTTACAGTATCCATGAAATGGAAGCAGCTCAAGTGTCCACCAATGAATGAATGGATAATTGATGAAGATGTGATATGTATATACATTGGAATATTATTCATCCATTAAAAAGGAATGAAATCTTGCCATTTGCAACAACGTGGATAGAGCTAGAGTATAATGCTAAGTGATCTAAGTCAGAGAAAAACAAATACCATATAATTTCACTCATATGAGGAATTTAAGAAACAAAACGAATGAGCAAAGCGGGGGGAAAGGGAGAGACAAGCCAAGAAACAGATGCTCCGCTAGAGAACAAACTGATGATTACCAGCAAGGAGGTGGATGGGGGGGAATCGGTGAAATAGGGAACGGGGATGAAGGAGTGCTCTTGTCGTGATGACCACTGGGTGATCAGAATAGAAAATAAAAGCAAAGAACACACACACACACACACACACACACACACACACAATGAAAACATATTTCTCAGTATCATAAACATTTTTTAAATGTGTAAAATATATTCACCACTTTTATAAACTCAGACTACTTAACAGAAAATGTTTTAATCCTGGCCCTCTCAATCTAAAATACGGTGATTCCCTCAGGGCCAGGGGCCACGGAGCAGTATACTGGGCAGAATGACCTTTACTGAACACCCATTCTGTGCCTGACCGTGGGCTCTATGGAATCACCAGGAAATCAAAAAGTCGCAGGATGAATCCTCCCCAGCATCTCTTCACACATCCACAGTTTTATCACTCTGCCTTATAAACAAGCTCCAAAAGGGCTTTTATAAACCCTACAAACTGACGCCGCCCTTGTCCACAACCCACGGCTACCCCGTTCGGGCTGTCCTCTCCAATGGCAGTTCCAAGCATGTCTTCGTAAACAACAGTTCTTGCTGCATCTCCATCAGATTACATGTGTCACTGCATGTATGTTACCTACTTACTACCAGTATCTATCCCATCAAGGGTCGTGTCCATGTAAACAAGGAAAGCATGAGGAATATAAAGCAGAGCCCATTACATCATTTGGAGCACTTGACTTTGTTAAAGACCAGCTTAATTTGCTGGGATTTTCCACTTTCCAGGATGAATATCTGGAATGGAAAAAAAAAAAAAAAAGATGATGTTTCCAAGGCTATGCTGCAAATCATCAGAACAATCTGGGCCAACGGACAGGTTTCCTGATCTGACAGCTGCTCCTCTATCTGTTGGGACCTGCTGTTTCAAAATTATCATACCAACTGAACACCTAAGGAGGCATACAAATTGCTCAAATCTAAGTAGAGCATGTGAAGACATTTGTTGGCAGATGACCATATTCTTGTAACGCACTCTGGGCTGTGGACCCTGTTGTGTTCACAGATGTTAATGTGTTCACGGCGCTGGGCACACGGTCACTCTGAGTGGAATGAATGAATCAAAGAGTTAAGATAGTCAGGTTAATACATAACATATGAAGGAGCTTTGGAAATCAAAGTAATCAAATAAACACATCATCACATAAAAAGGTATCCAAGATCAAGAAGGAAGGAAGATGCCTAAATTTTTGTGTTCATGTTCCAACTTCCTTCCAACTATTCTAGATTCTGTTTTGTACTTCAGGACTATACGGCTTGAGTTTGTTTTAAATTTAAAAATCAGAGTCAACACAAGTTAACAAAAGTCCACCTCAGTTGATCTGTGTGGTTGCTTATGTTCTGCATATCTTGATTTCTTTATCTGTAAAATGGGGATAATAACCATATCTCCATAACAGAGTCGGAATGTGAAATACATGGGAGAATGGTAAGCACTACAAGTGTTATCTGTCATTAGAATTCAACACCCATCCACTCTCGTATCAGAAGAATGATACAGAGAGGGCAGGGGGAGGTGGGGGTGGGGCACAGACTATGGGCAGCAACCAGCTCTGGTTCCGCTAAGTCAGGAGTCAGCAAACATTTCTTGCGAAGGGACAAATAGTAAACATTTGATGCCTTCTGTGCCAGCTGGTCTCAGCCACCGTAGCGCAAACGCAACAATGGGCAGCACACATGCACGGACCTGACTGCATTCCAGTAAAACTTTATTCATGGACACTGAAACTTGAATTTCAGTAATTCTCTCCTATCACAGAGTACTCCTCTGATGATGTTTTTCCAACCATTTAAAAATGAAAAACCTACCCTTAGCGTGAGAGACCCAAAAATAGAGGTAGCTGACCGGATGTAGGCCTTGGGCCATCGGCTGCATAACCCGTGTGCTAATAAAGCACCAGGTGTCTACACAGCACCCAACTACACTTCATATTGCTCTGAAATGACCGGTCAGCTGGACTCTCAGAGTCCCCTGCCTTGGACACTGACGTTTAATCTCTTATTTTCTACTTTCAGAGAAAGAGAGATTTTAACCAATATTTGATGAACGATCTAACCTCCTTAGTGAGAACAAGCTTCAATTTATCTATTTTAGTGCTGGTATTCCTCTTTATAAATCAATTCCTAAGGTACACATTTGTAACTATAAATGTCAGGCCTCCACTGTGAGTTTTGGGCTCTTCATTCTGTGCTCTACCACGCAAGATGTCCAACATGACAAATTTAGTTCATTATATTCTGTAATCGGGAATACTCTCAGCAGTGGGGGAAAACACCCTGGAACATTACCCTTCCCTGTGTCAGCGCCTCATGTTAAACAGAACTTTTAAAAATCCTATCAAAAAAATTTTTAGAGGGAAGAGCACTGGGTGTTGTATGAAAATCAATTTGACAATAAAATTTTTTTTTAAATTTTTTAGAAAGCACAAAGACTTTTTTTATATAAAGTTTATTTATTTTCTTTAATTTTTTAATGTTTATTTATTTTTGAGAGAGAGACAGAGAGTGAGTGGGGGAGGGGTGGAGAGAGAGAGAGGGAGACACAGAATTCGAAACAGGTGCCAGACTCTGAACTGTCAGCACAGAGCTCGATGTGGGGCTCAAACCCACAAGCTGTGAGATCATGACCTGAGCCAAAGGCAGACGCTTAACCGACTGAGCCACCCAGGCGCCTCTAAAGTTTATTTATTTTTTCAGAGAGAGAGCATGCACACAAGTATGCAAGCACGGGACCTGCAGAGAGAGAGGGATAGAGAATCTGAAGTGCGCTCCACACTGACAGCAGAGACCCGATGTGGGGCTTGAACTCATGAGCCATGAGGTCATGACCTGAGCTGAAGTTGGACACTTAACCAAAAAAGTTAACCAATTTTTTTTAATTTTTTTAATTTTTGAGAGAGTGGGAGACACAGAATCCAAAGCAGGCTCCAGTCTCTGATCTCTCAGCACAGAGCCCAACATGGGGCTCAAACTCACCAACCACAAGATCATGACCTGAACCAAAGTCTGACACTTGACTGACTGAGCCACGCAGGTGCCTAGAAAGCACAAAGACTTTCTGAAGCAAGACTGAAATAACATAGGAGTGAGGACTCTGGAATGGGGGGGAGGGGGGTCATATTTACTCAACCTCAAGATCCACGTCACTGAACAAAGTATTAATGGACATCATGTCTTCAGTCATGAGTAGGTAATTAATGATGTGAAAACAAAGCATTACTTTAATACCCTCAAATCACTGGAAGAACAGAACTTTGGGCCCCTAACTTTGTTTTCCACACCTCCCCTAAAGTACTTGCAATCCTCTCTAATAAACAATTTGTAAAACCTTTGTATTATTATTATTACCAAAACCAACAAGTGACTTATCAATGTGTGTGTATATATATTTTGTATATATATATATATACACATAAGCTTCAGTATCCCACATTTGGAGAACACCCTTTCCAATTTAAACTTGATCTCGGCTTTCAGTTTTCCTATGCATTAAAATTAGCTCTTCTCCTAAGAATCCTCTTCAAAGCAACAATTAAGAACATGAGAACATCTGTACAATCACAGATGTTGTGAGGTTTAAGAATGCTGTCAAGGAAGATTCACCAAGAGGTAAATGATTCCATCAGCTTGTAAGGAAACCCTGATCCCAGGGACCAAAGACTGAGAGTCTGTTTTTAGGGAAAACTTCATTAAGATTCTTGAAAAGTAAAAAGTGAGAATCTTCATTATGGTCCTTTTTTTTCTTGGAAAAAAACCAACCATGTATAAGTATATGATATATTTCACTATTAGATCAAGTCTAGAGTTTTCTAAATGAACCTAGGACAGAACACAACATATTCATCTATTAAAAACAACAACCTTGGAATTGCATGCCATTGAATTCCAATGGATTTGGAATAGACACTTCTCACTCTACTTTTGTTACGTTAAAACTAATAGGTAACTTTTTTAAGATCAAAATCAACGCCAAAAGATTCCTAGTAGCAAAGAACCATGGGTTCCTTTTTCCAGAATCATCCCTAAACCCAAAGAAGAAGGGTGGCCGTGACCCAGGCCAGGGCCTTCTCTGACCTTCCACCAGCCATGCCCTTCATGGAAAACAAGCAGACATATGCGCAAAATCCGACTTGACCCCGCTCCAGACCATTCCTGCGTACCCTGGCCCTCCTGCCCACACCCAAGCCCCCCATAAGGCCTCCTAGTTCTATCTCCCACGGACGGGGAGGAGACATGTGCGTCCTAATGCCCAAGGGCAGCCATTGGTGGGGATTCTAGAGGGAGCCTGTTTGTGTAGGTTGTAGAGTCCATGAAGCCTCATATGGTCCAAGATGGAGCCAGAGGTGGGCGCATAAAAATGGCTGTGGGCTACAGGCTGGCTATCCCTTACGTCTAAATCCTGCGGTATTTCAAGGAGCCTAATCATTCTACATGATTTCTAGGTCATTATGAAAGTTTGTCAAGTAGGAGAATCAATCATGGTTTATTTTACACTTTGTTAGCTTCCTTTACAACGTTTTATATATTCAGACATAGGTTAGACCAGCCTTCATTTGTACTTTTGCCCCAGACCTGCTTTCTTCCATGAAAAAGACACAATGGATAATTACAACTAAAAAGAAAAAAGAAAAAAAGTGCTAGGCACATACTCTCATTCACGGAAAAGATACTGCTGAGTTAAGTGAGGCTTTGTTTACCTTGTTAAAAATGAACATTGAGGGGCACCTGGGGGGCTCAGTCGGTTAAGCATCCAACTTCGGCTCAGGTCATGATCTCACAGTCCATGGGTTCGAGCCCCATGTCGGGCTCTGTGCTGACAACTCAGAGCCTGGAGCCTGCTCAGATTCTGTGTCTCCCTCTCTCTCTGCCCCTCCTCTGCTCACTCTCTGCTCTGTCTCTCAAAATAAAATAAAGACATTAGAAAAACATTTTTTAAAAAAATGAACATTGAAAAGCAAAAAGATGCCAAGGTCAACTTATGTCCACTTCTGGGGTTGCTTTTCAGGCATTACGAGTCCATTGGCCTCCACCTCTTCAGTAACACCCTCCATCTCTCCACCGTGAAGACAGCCAGGACTAAGAAATGCTCCCGTCACCCAAAGCAGCCACATCACGCATTATAAAACACATGTGTGACTGAACCGCCAGATTCGATTCCACAGGAGCGACAGGGTTCTCCTCCACCGGCAAGACGAAGGGTCACTGCTAAAGTAGTTCTGGATTTGTTTGTCAGGGAAGAATCTCGGGACCTCCCTGGGGGCCAGTTGTTCAAGAAACCTGCAAAGCTGACACCATTTGTTTGAATATCGATTATCATAAAGAGTCACTTAAGAAACACTTTTAATGGAAACGGAACCCGCATTTGGAATGCCCTAAATCTTTCCTGTCTTTACCAGGAACCATTATAATATATAATAACCGTATGTTCTGCATTTTCCAGGGCAGCTCCAATTTCATGTGTTTTATTACATTAAATTCATACACAGACTCAGACTGAATTTTTAAGTTTCTCTTCTTTTTTATAGTTTCCAAATGTTACACAATGGAGCACATGTTTTTTCATAATCAGGGGAAAAATGAAACTTCATTAATAGGCATAATATCCATAAGTATACATATGTATATTACCCACATAAAAACTGCCCATGGATGTTTACAGCAGCTTTATTTATGAATGCCAAAACTTGGAAGCAACCAAAATGTCCTTCAGTAGGCGAATGAATAAATCAACTAGGGTGCATCATACACTGTGACATTATTCAGCACAAAAAGAAATGACATGGGGGACACCTGGGTGGCTCCATCACTTAAGCATCCGACTTGATTTCAGCTCAGCTCATGATCTGATCGTTTGTGAGATTGAGCCCCATGTCGGGCTCTGTGCGAACAGCACGGAGCCTGATTGGCATTCTCTCTCTCTCTCTCTCTCTCTCTCTCTCTCTCTGCCCCTCCCCTGCTCACTCTCTCTCTCAAAAGAAATAAACTTAAAAAAAAAAAAAAGAAGATAAGATATGGAAGATCCTTAAATGAATATTATTAAGTGAAAGATGCCAACCTGAAAAGGGTACTCTATGATTCCAACTCCATGACATTCTGGAAAAGGCAAAACTAGAGAAACAGTAAAAAGATCAGGGGTTGGCAGGGGTTAGGGGGTAAGGAGGGGTGAACAGGTAGCACACAGGGAAACCACTATGTGTGATTCTGTAATGATAGATGCATGTCATTGTACCCATCAGAAAACTCACAGGATGTACAACACCAGGAATGAACCCTAATGTAGGTTCATGTATTCTGACAAATGAACCACACTAGAAGGGGGTGGGGGGGGGGGCACAGGGGGTAAGAGAGGCTAGAGATTGAGGGCCAGGGAGCTAAGAGGTATATGGGATCTCCCTGTGCTTTCTTCTGTTCAGTTTTGTGGTGAACCTGAACCTAGTCTAAAAAATACAGTCTACTCAGGGGAGCCTCGATGGCTCAGTCGGTTAAGCATCTGACTTTGGCTCAGGTCATGATCTTGCGGTCTGTGGGTTCAAGCCCTGTATCGGGCTCTGTGCTGGCAACTGGGAGCCTGGAGCCTGCTTCAGAGTCGATGTCTCCCTCTCTCTCTGCCCCTCCCCTGCCCGCACTCTCAAAAATAAAGAAATATTAAAGAAATTAAAATAGTCTACGCATTTGTACACACACACACACACACACACACACACACGGGTCTGCTGGAACACACATGCAGACTCAGGGCTCACACCTACGATGACTCGGCTGCCAGCCCTGGGCAGCCGTTCCTCACCTGCAGGTCCGTTTCTTCCTCCACGGTATGGAGCGACTCTAGTTCCTACACACAAGCTACAGACTTGATTTCAAAACGACGGAGCTTGAGCTGTCTGGAGACAACCTTGCTTCCCAAGGGGCTACTTCTGGGGAAGTCACAAACAGCCCAGAGACCCCCGCTTGCCTCCAGAGACGCAATCCGCGGGGGACAGGGAGCGCACGCTTCGGCCCTGACGTGTCAAGGCAAGGACAGCTTTTGCCACGAGAGCAGCAGAGAAAATCGGACGAGAGTGGCCCTCGGAGGCCAAGATTATCTAAACGCGGTAAGTCACCCGATCTGCCAGAGAGGCAGAGAGGACCATCGTCCCTGTGTTTCCTGTGACAGGAGAACTTCTGGTTTGACCCGACTGAGAAGACAGATGTGATTACATTACCCTACATAAGTGAACTTAACGCAGAGGACATGAGGGTAGTAAAAGGTGCTAGACGTGAGAATAAATATTGACTAAAACATCCATCTAGAGGAGGGGACACGTGTTCCCTTGGCTGTCAGCTGAGAATTTTTCTTACACAAATCGGCGAGGTTACCAAAAGGACGTGAGATGCATGGAATTCATTAACTATCTGTGAAAGTACAGCCTAATTAGGAAAACAACATGCTACATGCCTGAATCAGCATGCCAGAGGAGAGGGCCTGAACGGGGGCGGGGGGAAAGAGACAGCCTAGCATGGGGAAAACAGACAGGCAGATCACGCTCCCACTAGATTTAAATTTTCAACAGGAAATACGGCATTTTCCCTCTTACTGGCTGTGAAATTGATTGGGATATAGGCTAATAGGGGTCCCAAGGGTGCTAAACTAAATTAGAGCAAGTCCTATAATTACAGCTAGCAGTTAATTATTATATGATGGGAATTGTAATCAAAGGAACAGATACACTATTATTTTCCATCTTCTCTGCAAAAACACGTTTAACAAAGGCTCTGAAGAGCAGCAGAGAGGCCGGTTTGGTGGTTCCACTCTGTCGTTTCCCATCTCACACAAACAAATCCAAGCGAGAACCTCCTGCAGGTGATTTGGGCTCGTTTCTCCTCTTTCCTGCCTTTCCCACACAAGCCTCTTGCAGTTCAACTCATTGCTGGATCCGTCTGCCTGGAATGATTTTTCCCTAGACTCCCGCAAGGCTTGCTCCGGTCCTTCCGTGCAGATGTCATGAGGGTACCTGGTGGGAGAGGGATTCCCAGTGTTCGCGATCTAAAATAGATGTGCACCACCATTCCTTGAGGTCTAGCCTCTGAATCCCACAGTAGCCTTCCTCATCCATTGCTGCCACCTGACATTTGTTTTTTACTGTCTCCCCTCAGACTGTCAGCTCTGAGTAGTGATTTGGTTCGTCTTGTTCCCATTGTTTCGTTTGGCTCCCTTCCAGAACTCAGCCTAGTCCTGACCTGGTCTTCAATAAACATGGTTAAATTAAAAGGGGGGAAAAATCACCTTTTCTACCCTACCACCTTTCTATGGTAGGAAAAAGCAAAGGAATAGCTCTTCGATTGTTGTGGTATCACTATATATAAGTGATAACAATGTACCAAAACTGATATTAACACCAGGCAGAAGAGGGGCGCCTGGGTGGCTCAGTCAGTTAAGCATCCGACTTGCCTTGGGTCATGATCTCACCGTCCGTGAGTTAGAGCCCCATGTCAGGCTCTGTACTGACAGCTCGGAGCCTGAAGACTGCTTCGGATTCTGTGTCTCCCTCTTTCTCTGCTCCTCCCCTGCTCACACTCCGTCTCTCTCTCTCTCTCAAAAATAAACAAACACTAAAAAAAAAAAAAAAAGACCAGGCAGAAGAAGGTCTGCCAATTCAGCCAAAGACCTGAGACGTAACATCAAAACGGTAAAGTAGAGAACTAAGACAGGGGAGGGGTATCTTTTATGTACTAGGCACTGTGTTCAGCTCTTAAAGAAATACTAACTCTTAAAGGACTATCACGCCCATTTATAAATGTCATTTTATAAATGACAAAAACAGAGGCAGAGAAGTTGGCTTAGCTAAAGCCACGCATACAGTCCCAAATTCCCACACAGGTCACTCCGCCACTGGTAACTGTTCATGCTTCAATTGCTTGCTTCCCTTCTTTCTCTCCTCCACGTCCCTCCCTGATTTTCCTTTGTTTAAAAAAAAATTCAGGCAATTAGAGATCCAGAAACAAACATCTTTATACCTGCCCCCCCCCAGAAAATAAACACATTACATTTTGTTAGATCAGCTCCAAATCACCTTTTTTTCCCAACTAGAAATTTCAAAATTGCCAAGAAACCTCCAATCTCATTTTCTCTCCCAGAAACCCAATCACCTATTCTCTTTCGCAACAGTAGGACAAAGAAAGGGCTGGCAAGACTTCCTGCCGTTCGTAAAACTGGAACTTTGTATAAATTCAAAGCGTTTCTTAGCATCAATTTGGAATCATTCCTACACGTTCGAACATTTTTGTTAACTGCCTGAATAGTTTAATCTCATACTGTGGATCTCAATGCAGTGTCTCTAAGGCAAAAATATTTGCAATCACATGGACCAAAGCAGCTCTAGGTTGAACAGGGGGCCCAATTTTCCCGCTCCAAAATAAGATCACAGGACAAAGGCTTGACGAGACCCCGTTCCAATGACTATTTATGACTGTCCTCTTTGGCCTGCTGCCAATGCTTCGTCCTAAATCGGTTGGGGAGGGGAGCCCTCCCCGTCAAAGGCAGCTCTGTGTAAAACAACCCTCTCTATACAGAAAGAAACTCTTTCATTGCACTCCAGAAGTCAGAATGTGAAGATGCCGGGGCTGCTCGCTGGCAGGGGAAGTGAAAGGCGGGAGATCAGAAGGGCAGAAGCAACAGGTTGCAACATGGCTCTTTGCTGAGGACAAAAGGACTTCAGACCTTTCACTGCTAACTTACAGAATGGATGCACCATAAAGTACCTGATAAGGATCTCAGCAAGCTGCGGCCTGCCTCTGTGCGGAGGTGCGCAAACTCTGAGCACCTCCCATCGCAAGAGAAGACCATGCACCGACGGGCTGCCTTCCCTCTGACCTCCCCGACTGTACCAGCAGAATGGGACCCAGGGTCACAGGAAGTGCCTAATCTCTGCGAGCAAATGTCAACCTTCGGGACTAAGAAAATGTCTTTGTTCGTTTAAATTGGGTTGAAATGACCACATAAATTCGTTAACTTGAACTCACAAAGGAAGCACCTGTTTTCAGAATGGCGTGGAAAATTTTTAAACAATCTTACTTTTTATGCCGTCCTTCTGAATGAATAGCTATGGATGAGAAGGGCCGGAGGGAGCCCTGGCCAGTTTCCCACACAAGGGTAATGGTTTACGTTACTGATGGAAATGTGCAGATTTTTAAAATAAACCATCACAGGATTTTAATCCACTAAAAATGGAAACCAATATAACCCCTGGAAGTAACCCACATCATTCTGTTCTCCTTCACATTTAAATACCTAAGCATGTGTGCGGCCAGACTCATAGACAAGGGAGGCAGAAGAGTCCTTGCTAAATTGCTAAATTCCTGCTGCCGGCAGAACCTCACCAGCCTCACAGAAATGTTCATTGTTCTTGGGTCTAAAGATTACTCTGTGTTCCCTCGCTGAAGGAGAGAAATTATGACCAATTATAATAACAAGGACACTGGCCATTTGGGAGAAATGTGAAAATACAGACTTGATCACTTGTCCTGTGAAACTGATGAAGGAAAAAGAAAAACTTAAAACATCAACATCCCTGGTCACCAAGCTCTGTCCTTTCTCAATGAAAGACACTCTTATCCAGAAATCAGAAAGAAATTACAAAACCCAAGTTACTTCCACACGATGGAACTGGTAGGTTTACTCATTAATACTAACAATGTGTGATAAAGAGTAGTAACTTTCTGTTATTATGGATCTTGCTTTAACATTTTAAATATGACATTGATGACCCCACAGATATACCTACGATTTGTCTGTAAAGCGATGAAATTATTTTTTATACCAGCTTGGATAAGTTCTCCCTCAGAAATTTCAACCAGCATATCCTTAAATTCTTTGTACCATTTGAAACAGTAATCATTTGGATTTAGAGTATATAATAATCTATAAATGCTAAACAAAGAATAAAGTTTAGGTCAATGAAGTTAAATAATTGTATACAATATATTATTGCCTCAAATCCCAGGGCAAAGAATGGAAATTGCTTCCTTTGGCTGATAGAATGATGTGTTTCGATCCACTGGGGGGAAAATATATTTCCTCCCATCTAAAAGAGCCTGTCTCCTACCAAAGTTTCTATTTCATAACAGCAAACATTGCAAAACATAAGTTTTTAAAAAGGAAAGATTTTATATCTTAAGTTATATGTTATACCTCAAGAGATGAGTAAACCATAGCACTAGATAGATGTGTTATCTGAAATTGTCCAAATTTAAATTCAGTATGACATTTAGGGTTGTTAAAATCCATTAAGAGTTTTAACTTTGATTTCGTAACAGTAAAATGAGTTACTCCGTACACCAGTAGGAAGGTCTTTCCCTGGGTCATCAAAGCCAAGGTATCAACTCATAAACCGTCTCCCACAAGTCTTACCTTCAATAAAGCTCATTTACTGTTTGCCTTGAAACACAGAACTTTTCCAAAGAATGTTGACGTTTCAATTGACTCCAAATGACTCCTGACCTTGTATTACACACACATGCACTCACATACCCTATTCTCACAAAACAAAAAAGTCCACCTGTCTGCGACAATGTCCTACTTTTGAAAAACCTTATTTTCTATAAAGTTGGAAGAAAATACAAGGATAGTACTCTTTTTTGATATATAAGCTAGAGGGGTGGCAGCACATGCTGAAATATAAGCTCCAAGAGGACAAGATTTCTATGTATTTTGTTCGCTCCTATATCCCGAGTACCTCAAATGTGCCTTTGAATATTATCCGCTTGAACCATCTCAACAATGTTATGAGATGGATACTTTTCTTACTGATTTTACTGGTAAGGAAACCAAGCTTCAAAAAACTAAGTTACCAAGATGACCCAGCTTGTTAGTGGGGAAAATGGGAGTCTTCAGATCTTATCCACCCTTCTTCTGAATACTTTGTCACTGTCCCCCTGCCATCCAATAACTGTGACACACAATAGAAGTTCTTGGCTGTAAAACTAGAATCTCAGCATGATGTGTGTTTTAAGTCAAAGTTGAGAACGCAAAAATAAATAAGTTTATACAGAAAGAAAAAAATCAAATGCATTCATTTAACTCAAAGGCATGAGTTAAAATATCTTTCAAATTCAATACTGATTGGTGATGCCATGTATCCAATCACCCCTGTTTTTAATTAGTGTTTACAACCAACTCTTCATTACCAACAAACAGACTGTAGTACGTCTACCGACCAGACCTGAAATTCCAACTGGGAAAGGTTGGGAGGCCAAGACCAGACCAAAGAGAAATGGGTCCTAGTTTCCTAATGCGATCTAGAGCCAAATATAAACAATGGTGAATTGTTCCTTGATTGGGATATGGTAGCCAGGCCAATCATGGCCTCCCACCAACTCTACCTTCCCGAGAGCGTGCCTTGACGAGCCTGGGACTACCCAACATACAAATGACCCCTTCATCCCAGAACAGCTGGGGAGACCAGGAGTGGGTACATGACTCAATACGGGCCAGCCTCCCACTTAAAACTTTGGAAGTGAGACACTAAGAGACCAAGATTGTTATCTAAAGGAAAGATTATGCTGTATTGGACTAGAGGACTTTGTATCAAGTCAAAGCCATTTGGCAGCAGTGAATATGAGAACCTGAGAAGTCAGAGCTCAAACAAGGAAGCCAGTCTGCAGGTAGAGGCAAGAAAATGGCAGAGCCTTGTAAGAAAAGCCAAAATTACAGACTACGTGGGCCTCTGAAAAGTGGGAGGATGGCATCCCTTCCTGATTTTCCTGCTCTTATCGGTTCATGGGCACATCATTGGCTACCCACAAATTTTCTCCACATCGCTTCCATACTACCATTTTTACATAGATGTATTTGAGAACTTCTTTCCATTGCATTGTAACCAAATGATCCCAATGGGACAGCATTTCTCCTCCTTGTGACTGCCACATTAGAAAGAGTGACCGTAAAACGTACCTTCCTAAAGTTCTCACAGAAGACAAGGTCCCACAGCACCACTGACAATTTGGAGAGGTCATAATCATATCTGATGTCTGACATCTACTGCCCAACCCCAAAAGGCGGCCATGAGTCAGAAGAATTTTAAATAATTATCGCAGGTGTGAACCATTAAGTGTAAAAAAGGATTAACTTTTTTGAAAAATTCTATACCATAGGGAAATACAAAACAAACAAAATCTTTCCACTGTTTTATCAAGGAAGAAAACCTAACAGACTCTGGGGCCATTTTATGTTGTCTCAATAAAACTATAGAATAAGGCCAGCCTGTCTCATGATAGCTCCAAACTACACAAGAATCTATCAGGAATTAAGCTGTATTGATTTCAAATACACATAACATGTAAACAAATGCCCAGTTAAACACATAAAGAAGTGAAGCTAGAATAAGAAAAAGTCTGGAAATTGTCAGAAGCAGAGAACTAGAGATCCCTGATGCTCTCAGGATCCTTGCTTAATACTGGAAGGAAAGGAGAAAGACAAAAGTCAAAACATGAATTAGTCCCTGCCCTCAAAGAATTCCTAGTCTAGCGAGGAGACAGGCGCAAATCCAGGGCAGATAAAGATGGAGGCTGATTGCAAGTCTCAGCAAAGCATGATGGGACCACAGAGGAAGGGGCAATCCATCACAGTGAGCCAGGCAGCCAACATTCAGCTCACCTCATACGGGGCTGTCATTTTCAAAGTAAATCTACTCTAACAGTTATCATGAAATGGCATCCAGGATCTCTGAGTCCCTCCAGTCCATACCTTTTATCTAATTAATCAAAACCTCTGCCTTTTTCAGGAATAATAACATCTGTTTATCGTTCCCTGCAAGAGCTCTTAATATGACACGATGACCTTGAGTTATCCTTTATCTCTGGAAAAGTCTCCTCCCTCTGAAAAGGCTACAAAAATGAAGATAATCTCCCCAAAGTGTTGAAGACCATAAATGAAAATAACCAGACGGTTTGGTTTCCATTCCATTAACTCAGCTGCTGGACTTCACATTCCACTCAACTGTTTCCCGTATTAAAAACATTCAGACGTTAAACTAAAAATCATGTGTCTGTAAAATATTTATTACAGCCTTTGTCAGAGGTTCGCTGCCTATCAAGGAACACCGGTCAAATTATATATCCTAAGTGCTATCAAAATAAATAAATAAATAAAACAGGTAGACGCAAAAACTCGTGAAAGCCCAGTGTGGTCTGTAGTTTTGTTAATTGCATCGTGCCAATATCAATTTCCTAGTTTTGACACATGCTAATTAGAGTCAAACAAGATGTCACTACTAGGTGATGGAGACACAGGACCTCTCTGTATTTTTTTTTCAACTCCTTGTGAGTCGGTAATTATTTAGGTTAAAGAGAAAAGCCACTTATGAAATGTGTAGATAGACTGCAGGGTTTGTCCACATCCAGCAGTTCCCTTTTCCCTCCTAGATTCCACTTGGATGTTGAGCCTCAAAACTTGCAGATGTGATTCTGCAAACATGGTCACCCCAGTGCTGGGAAGGGCAGCCAGCAAGGGGCATCTCCGCCCGAGTCCACGCTCCCATCACGGAGTCCAAGAAAGTTCTAATCCCACCATGGACCGATTCCCTATCGGACTCCCTGCTTTCTTCAGCCACCGACAGCCCCTCCCCAGCCCGCTCCCCCAACACACACAACACAGATGAAGGGCATTTAAACCCAAAACCGGCAGAACCTCTCACCTACAAAACTGGCTCCTGGGACAACTTGAATGAACCTCAACCAGTTTGGCAATAAAAGTCTAAAGAACAGAGTTCCTACAGAATTCAAAACGCAAGAAATAGTCAAAGCGGCTGTCCTCACCTCTGCTCGAGGACACACAAACATGCAAAGCCCCCTCAGAGATCGCTCCTGAGCAGTTATTAATAGAGCTTATTCTCCACCACCCCCAACGCCACCTCAGTGTCAGGTAACATGAACTAAGTTCCATGTCTTCAGACTTACGGCTTTAAGGAAAATGTTACCACCCCTGATGTGGGCATTCTTGAGCTGTTTCCAAGACAAAAATCCAAGCATCTCTAAAAGAGATTAAACTCATGAGAACTTTGGTACTGGGTCTATGGTGCAATGATTCAAAACAAAGAATCGGATGCTTCAGGGATCAAATCCTTGCAGCATCTACCAGACGCAAAGCCCACCATTTACCACCGGATAAGTTTCAGCAAGTAACTTAAACTCTCGGTGGCTCTGTTTCCATCTGTAAAGTGGAGATAATATGGGGATCGAGATCCTGCCGCACACGATTCTCGTGAGGATTAAATAAGTGCATCCAGGTCAAGGGTTCAGAACAGCACCTGCCATGTAGCAAGCACCCTTAAAGCGCTATAATTACTATTAATAAAGCAATAGATGTGTCTACTATTAATATCAATACAATAAACTGCTGTTTGTTATCATTATGTTTGTTGTTGTTTTTGTTATTTCAAGAAACTTTTATGGAGCCCCCAGGTCCCAAGCTCTACGAATCCGAGGTAAAAGATGGACTAGCCATTATTCCAGCCAAAATCCACGTATCAGCAACGACGGGGACAGGAACGGAGCACGTCATGCTGGTGTCTCCAGCCCAAAGAACCACTTCTTCAGCTTCTAGACTGTTCTAAGGTAGAACCTGTGAGTCACAGATGATGAAGCTCTAAGATTGAGAAATCTCAAAACCTGGACAAAACCCCAAAAGGGCAAACCTGTGAAAATCACAATGGTATGTATTCCCCTACCCCTCCCTTGTTCACCTTTCACCTTAATAAGTCAACAAATTCCCTAAAACAGCTCGCTGCCTCTCACAAACCCGGAAGCCGTCAGACAAGTTTCTCAAGTTCTGCAGATAATTCTATTAAAACACCAGCCACCCCAATAACACCGAAACTCCTAGGCACACCGTTCTCAGCCCTGCTTGTGCTTCTCCTGTAGCCAACACATTCATGCTCATTCACCACCACCCCCACCGACATCCCCGGGATCAAGACAGCAATTTCCATAGAGAAACACCTGTATTACGGGGAGGCAGGGTTTCGACCCATACAGACGGGGCTCCCACAAAACAACTCTGAGAAGCAGGGATCCTTGTGGTTTCTGAAATGTTGCCAATCACATAAAGGAAGCCTGATGCATGATTTTCAAGCCAGTTTTATAAAAATGATTCCAAATCCCTAAGTGTGTGAAAGCCAAAATTGTAAATATTGTGAAAATCCCTGGAGTTGTTTAATATTATTTATTATTATTCCTCTTGGCACCCCAAAAGTGCTCACAGAGCACTTCATTAATTTATACACCGTCAATAGGGTTCACAGATGGTGGGACGGATCAAGAAGATGTCAGAGAGCCTTGGCCACAATCCCAACAACTTGTAAATAAATGAAGCTCTAAAGGACCTTGAGTGTTACTCAATCTCAAGCCCTTTTGCTACCACAGGAGCTGAGGCAGGACCGAATGGACACTCTGGGTAAAACCAAAAGTCAATGGCTCAAGCCACTGGGAGCAGGCACCAATTCCAAGGTCAAGGTTTTCAGGACTCTCCTTTTCAAATGAATCACTTGCACTCAAATTAATCCTTTCAAAAAAATTTTCAGGACTCCATGAATCCTGACCTGTCTAATATGAACGGAGAAATAACTAACAGCTCTTCTGAAATTTATACATTGGCATTTTAAAAGCCTCCTGGTTGGTTTGATGTATCCCCCCTACCCCCCTTACAGAAAGGAAATCCTAACTTAGGGCACAGCCATCAGTTCTGTTAAACACCTGGCATTTATTCCGGATCATTCCAGAACATTCAAGATATTTTTAAAGCATATAGTTAGATGGTTTATTAATGCATCTGTCTCCCATTCTTTTGTTTCTATTTCAGTTATGTTTATACTTGTGGCCAAAATCTTCTATCAATCTTTATTACACTCAGAAATAAAAAGAGAAAACGTCAGAGTCTGTCAGCTGAAAATTTAGGTCCACCAACATCAAACGATCATTGCAAGAGGACAAACCCTGACAGGAAAAGAAGCGAGCTACTCAGACCCCAGAATTATCTTCTTTTATAAATAAAAGTTCAAATGAGGGACTCTCTTTCCTGAGTCAGCTAAAAGGATTCAAAATTACAAAGAGCCAAAAACTCAGTTCTGAAACACTCTTCCTGTTTATAGTGAATAAATTCCCCAAATGCACAGGAATTAGATTTTAATGAAAGTCTCTCCTATCATGTTATTGCTCAATAACATTTTGCTAAACTAGCTTAAGCCTTTCTAGAACTTAGAAATGATGACTCAGTAATCAACCCAACGGGGACCAAATTCTTGTTCTTAATATACAATTAGCTTTCTAGTCCATCTCCTAATCATTTCTTAGCTCAGTTTCATTTTGCGGACGCTGAGGGGCTCGCTTTACTGTTTTGTGCTCTTATAGGCCAGTGGTTCTCCAAGACATGTGGCGGCAGCACCTGGAAACTTGTTAAAAGTACAAATTCTCCAGCTCCACTGAAGACCTACTGAGTCAGAAACCCTAGGGGCAGGCGTTCTTCCATTTAACAATGCATCCAGGGCAACTCCGATGTGCGCCCAAAGTGAGCACGAGGCCCTAGGCCATGGAAACCCCAACCGAAGGGTCATTCAAACGTCCCTCTATGTTTCACCACGTGGTAGTTCTGAAGAGGTCACAAACACACTGCTCCCCCGCCCCCTCCACCCGTGTCCCTCACCACCCCCAGTTCAATTGGCAGAAACTCAAGCCTTCTTCTTTTCTTGGCTCTCTCTGGAGAGAGAGGCTGCCCACCTCTGTCCCAATGACTATCCACAGTCCACAGTCACCATGCACGGACTTCACGCTCCTCGCGTGCAGAGCACATTGTCCCTCAACTCTCGCTCTCACCTCCACCCACGGGCCAGGGCCACACCCCTCCCCGTGGGACCACTGCTACCTGGCTCCCTCCCTCCAGCAACCACAGCCCTGCTCCTCTCTCCCACCTCTCATGGGGGCCTGGCTGCAGTCTCTGGGCTGTAGGAAACCTCCCTCTCCCACTGAGCCTCACTCCTTGGTGGGGACGCCCAGCTAACTTCCTCCGGCCAAGAGCTCGTAGCCTGGTCCCAGAGCCAGGTGAGAGGGGAAGTCAAGCAGATGCTGATTTATTTCTTTTTTTTAAAGCGCGATTTACAAAGGCTGGTGATTCCTATGAGAGAGCAGGAGATGCAAGTTTTCTCCAGCAGCCTGAGAAACAGGAGAAGCATCCTGTGCTGGGATTTGACTGGAGCAGAGTCATGACGGTCGACAGAAGGCAGCGTGGAGGGCGTACGAGTGAGTGTGTGTGTGTCACAGAGAAGTCGGAGTGAGTTCTCCAGGTCACCGGCAGGCACATAAATTACCTGTGTTTCCTGAATCCAAGAGCAACTGAAATAAGGCACGCAGATGCCTGACAGCAGTGAGTAAGGACCGTCTCCTCACTGGGAAATGTTACGCCGGCCCCTGAAACAGGTGACTGACAAAACTAGGAAGCGGGTAAGTGGTGATGCACGTGAGCGAGCTGCGGACATGTGGGGTGAGGCTGCGCTGCAGTCTGGGGGATATGTGGAACCTCTCCGGCCCCCACAAAACCTGGGGTGGCTCCTGATCATAAAACTCCCCACCATGCCAAACGTCTTCCAGAGACAAGCAGCGCGCCGCCAAAATTCCAACTCCTGTTACAACCCCAGAGCTAAGAGGGGAGGAACAACAGGAAACTATGGGTTGGATTTGAAGGAGCCAACATTAAAAACTAGAGATTTAAAAAAAAAAAAATTTTTTTTTAACATTTATTCATTTTTGAAAGACAGAGAGAGACAGAGCATGGCGAGGGACAGAGAGAGAGGGAGACACAGAATCCCAAGCAGGCTCCAGGCTCTGAGCTGTTAGCCCAGAGCCTGAGGCGGGGCTTGAACCCACCACGAACGGTGAGATCATGACCTGAGCCAAAGCCGAAGCCGGATGCTGAACTGACTGGGCCCCCCGGGCGCCCCTGAAACTAGAGATTTGTAATAAAGGGAATGTCCTAGATTTCACCGTCCAGATGAAGAGCAAAGGTTGGCAAACTTTCCGTGAGAAGTGAGAGAGAGACTATTTCAGGATTTGGCACCCATTTGTTCTGTCAGTTCTGCCATTTCAAGTGTGAAAGTAGCCACTAAAATAAAGCAACGGGGCAAGGACATCTTCCAATAAACTTTATTTACAAAAACTGGAGACAGGACAGATTTGGCCCGTGGCCTGTGTTTGGCAACTGGTGTGTATCTAGCATGTGTGTTAGGCGAAACTGGGCAGGACTAGAAAGTGTACTTCGTCCACTCTTTTCAAGAACAAGATATCCATCAAATAAGGTTCCCTCTGCAGACACGTCTTTGTCTGGATGGGAAAGTGCGTCTCACACGCTAATTTGCCTATTCCTTGCACGTCTTATTACGATAAGACCACACCATCCTCCCCCAGAACCAAGCCTCCCAGCTTTGTGTCCCTGAGAAAGGGATATTATAAAACTTATTGTTTATTTTGGGGGGAAAAAAAGTAAATGAAATGTGCTGTCCAGCACTGGCTGGTCCCCTCCAGTATAACATGTGTGCTTATACTCGATACCAGGTCCAGGACCTCAGTTTAGGGGGAAGCCCAAGGAGAAGAACATGCAAACAAACCAACCAGGTGCCATCTCCCTCCACAGGGTTCCTGACTCTCTCAATGAGATGGAACTTCAATCTCAAAGTCATGAGCGGGACTCAGCCAGCACCACCCCCAGTCCCCCAGCCCCCCACCCCCGCAGCAACACCAGCTGGGCTTACGTCACCTGTACAACATCTGGAAATCCACAGGGTGACCCTGGTGGATGGGAGCCGTGCTCAGGGACCATTTTTCCAAGTTCATGGGGACCGCGTGCACGTGACCCTAGGCAGATGGCAAAGGCTTACAAGAGTTACGATCTGGCTCAGCTCTGCATCCATCCCCCTCTCAGTGGTTCTCTCCAGAGCAGCGCTCCCAGGAGCCCATGGATTTGGCTACTCTGAAAGTGCAGGAGAGAAAATTTCAGAGCTGCAGAGAAAAAAACCCTGACAAGCCTCAAAAATGGTCAGAATTCATTTTCTTTTGTGATATTAGGATGCATGATCTAAGAGGCCCAAAGTAAAGGTTCCCTTCCTCCTACGGATTTCCTCAACAGCCAGGGGACTCCTGAAGGGTCCATAAGAAAAGCATTAATCTACGGCAAACATCCACATGTCCTGCTGAGCTGGTTTTCACCAGACTTAAAAGAGAAACTGTCCTTTTTCTTCTCAAATCTCACAGTCAACAGTCCCAAAGGGCATGGGAAGCTCTCAGAATGAATCAACCACAAACGGGAAATGCTTACGAAAAGGGCCAGGCTGCGGCTAGAGGTGGGGGGACCCGGCTCTTCCTATGGGTCCGGTGTACAATCAGGAAAAGCACTGCAGGGCAGCCAAGGACCCTCTAGCGTCTCCTCCTTGTCCCACATCCAACTTGATGGCTTCCAGAACTCAGAAGTAAAAAAGTCTCTGCGTCAGGAAGCGATACCAACCAACCTAAGAGGCCCTGAAGAACAGGTGTCCGCGCGGTTGGACCTGGACCACAGAAAAGACAATTCTCTCTTCTGTTGCCACCAGGGCAGATGGATGGGATCCGGGGATCATTTCCTCAGTGGGCAAAAACCCAGGGAAGAGGAACTGAGAAAGGTCATGTCCAAACAAATCTATCAACCCAACTAAGACGGTCCCAAAATGTGCAGGTGGACACGCACCGCCTACGAGAGGAGGAGAAAGCAATCACCAGTTCGAAAGAGCCAATTACACGGAGGAGCCTTCCTATAAATGGCCCCTGAGAAAGCCCTGTGTGGTCAGGGGGTCAGGAAGCCCCTAGAAAAGGTGAACCCCTGAGAGACGGGGTATGTTCTGTGTGATGCGTCCAAACATGTGTCTTCTTCCACCTGTAAAACTAAACCAAACACAAAAGAAGCCCTCGATACAAAATAAATGGGGGGAGGGATGCCTGCGTGGCTCAGTCCATTGAGCAACAAACTCCTGGCTTCGGCTCAGGTCATGATCTCACGGTCTGTGTGTTCAAGCCCCGTGTCAGGCTCTGCACTGACAGCATGGAGTCTGCTTGGGATTCTCTCTCTCCCCGCTCTCTGCCCCTTCCCTGCTTGCTCTCTCTCTTTCTCTTAAAATAAATAAGTAAATATTTAAAATAAAATAAAACTAAACAAAATAAAATAGGAGGAGACGGGATTTTAGAGAGTCTTCTTCTTACCTTCAGGCTCCTAAGAGAGAATCCTTATGGAATTCTATATAAGGCACATTTATAAAATGGTTAACACAAGGCTGGGAACTTTTAGTAGAGTTAGGTCGAATTTATGAAAACATTACCTAACTAACAATGCCAATAATAATATTTGTGACTGTCACCAAACATGTGTCCCTTCCAGAGATGAAAACTAAGTTATAATCTAAGCAAATCCACGAAGTTAGTTAACTAATCACATTCTAGAAACCATGGCTATCCAATATATTCTCTCCAAGTCAGCACACCCACATGGAAAAACGGGAAGTCCGTATCCCTTCCTTCCGTGCTGTTTCTAACCCAGGGATCAGGGAGGTGGGTGTTCACTTACTAATGCTCGGAACCAATGTCCCCAGGGTGGCTAAAGTCACCGCACTGCCTTCTCCCAGGCTGCTTTTCTCAGTCATCAGGGTTTTTCTCTCCTATCTTCCTCCTCCGTCACACAGTGAGATGGCGGGTTTGCTTCCACCTCTTCTGGTTTCAACATTTTCAGCTGCTGTGCCCTTTTCTTCATATTCTTTTCCTTTCAAGGGCCCTGTGACTCCACTTCACCAGCTAGACAAGAGAATTTGGTCTCTTTTTTTTTTAAGCTTTTAATTATTTTTTTAAATGTCTTATTTATTTTTGAGAAAGACGGCACAAGTGGGGCACTGAGTTGGAGGTGGACAGAGGATCTGAGGCAGGCGCCATGCTTACAGCAGAAAGCCCGATGTGGGGCTGAAGCTGGATGCTCAGCCAACTGAGCCACCCCCAAGATTTTATTCTCTTTTAAATAATATCTGCATCCATCATGGCACTTGAATTCACAACTCCGGGATCAAGAGTTGCATGCCCCACTGACTGAGCCAGCCAGCCACCCCAACAATTTGTTCTTTTGAGCCCCTGACTGATTTGGGAGAAAACTGGCCTCTCTGTTTGTGGCCATGACCCAGAAGAATGCCTTCCGCACACCGTCTTTTCCACCCTTCTCTTCCATGACTGTTTCTTGGCCACCACCCAGCTCCAGCTCTTCTCTAACTGGGTCATAGAAACAAGCTCCTAACAAGCCTCCCTGTTACCTAGACCTCCACCAACCAACTAGCCTTCTAGATGCTACCCTAGGGTTTCTTTAGGAAACAGATCATGGATCTCATTGTCCCCTACTGACAGATTTCCAGTGAGGGTCCATCTTCTGCCAGTAAAATTCAAGCTCCTTGGCGCTTCCTTTAAAATAGGTCTCCACCACATTGACCCTAGCTGCACTTGCCCTTCTCCCTCCCACACAGCCCCGCACAAGTCCTGCATGCCAGCCCCACAGGATGGCTTCTCCTCCACTATGGGGCCCTGCGAACGTTTTCACACTCCACCGTTTCCCCTGTGCCACTCGCCCAGCCCTGCAGGCCTTGCCTACCCCGCTGGGGTCCTGTCCCTGCCCCCCCATCCTTGCTAAAGTCCACTTCCGCTGCAGGATGCGTTCAGGTGCTCAACATCCTGGAAAGTGATCTTTAATGCCCACACACCAAGGGTTTCCTTGCCCAGGGCTTTGCTTAGAGTCTGGCGCATATTAAAGTTTTATGTAAGTATTGAAGATCAGGTATACCTTCTCCAGCAAATTAGAGGCTCCCTGAAGACAGGAATCAACCCCAGTTTCACTGCTTCACACAGAGTAAACAATCGACAGATTGTGGATTGGAAATGAGAACATTCAACTGAAATGCTGGGAGAGTGGGGGGTGCAAATTGTGCCTCCTCTTCCCCTTGTAAGTGGATCAGACCCAACTGAAAACTATGCTTGGAGCATAGTAAGCACTTTGTCAACTATCAACCGGCCTCTAAGATTCAACAGCGCTGTTCTTGTTCTACCTGAAACCAAGGCCCCCGAACCAAGGAGCAGCACTAACCTGTTGGTCTGCGAGGCCTAAGACCTCCCAGAAGAACCAAGATAAACCCAGGGATTTACTGAGCGCAAGTGTCTCAGAACCCATCACTAAAGGGAGAGTTAAATTCTACCAACAGACTTCACAGCCGGGGCTGGAAACGCAGCGATTTTCTACACCCTTGCAATCTGAGGGACTATGTGAGGACACCCTGTATCGGCCTCCGAAGAGAGTCAAATTTCCATTTAATGTGAGCCCAGCAAAGCTCCTGGTCCGATGCTGAATCACCACAAGTCACAGGAATGAAACACGTGGTCACTACGAGGGATTCGGTAAGAGGAAAAAGCTCTGGGCATCGAGCTGAGAACAGATGCACACATTCCAGAATGCCTGCGGGTCAGTTCACACCCGCGGGCGCTTGCGGGGGCGCCCTGATGCTGGTGGCCACATTCCACCCACGGAGTCAGGGATGTGGGGGACACATTCGTGGCGGTTTTCAACAGGACGGCTGGGGACAATCTCACTGACAAAGAGACACAACAGAACCCACACGTGGAGGGTTGGAGAAGGGACTCCAGGTGGAGGACAGCCAGGAAGGGGGCTCCGGGATGTCTGAGCAACAGCAGAGTGCCGTGCGCAAGGAGAGGGACGGAACAGAAAGGCGGCTCCTGTCCACCGGGAAAGCACTGTGCCTTGGTCTTTCTGCTGGGCATTTGGAAGGCCAGGAAGGTTCTGAAGAGATTGACACTGACCTAAAAGGTGCCCCCAGCTACTGGCTTAACACCGACAGTGAGGGGCTCGCGAGTAGCTCAGTCGCATGAGCATCCAATTCTTGATGTCGGCTCCGGTCATGATCTCGCAGTTCATGAGTTTGAGCCCTGCATCGGCTCACTGCTGACAGCATGGAGCCTGCCTGGGATGCTCTCCCTCTCCCTCTCACTCTTGCTCTCTGCCCCTCCCCCACTCACTATAAATCAATCAATCAATCAATCTTAATTTTAAAAAAAGACCGATGGTGGGAGGACAGACCAATTCAGAGGCCGAAGCAGCGGTCCAGGGGAGAGGGCCTTGCACATGCACACGCACACGAAACGCTGCCATCTCCATGCACCAGCGGCCGGCGTGGGTGTGGGGACACCCCAGCCGTCCACCTCTCCCACGCCAGCAGCTCTGGAGAGAAGCAAGGCGGCAGGGCCCAGCAAAGGGCGAGTGCAAGACTCAAGATGAAAGGGGAGCCCGGTGCCACTTTTGGGACAAGTGCACAGAAGCTCTGATCAGAAAGGTGAGCAGCAAGCTTCATCTGCTTTAAACACAGAGAGTCAAAGGGGTCACCTGGAATGAAAGAAAACTGAGAAGCGAGCTTCTCCCGGGAGCTCTGCTGGAAATGTGGGGGGCGACACACCGACAGAGAAGAAAGGCGGCCTGTGGACACCGATGGCTCAGGCCTCCGCACAGAACTCAGTCTCAGAGACAGCCCTTCGGAGCTGGCCCGGGTGGCAAGGCCTCTCAGAACTGTCCTTTCTCTGAAGGAAAGAAAGGAGGGTCAAAGTTACACACTCAGGTGGCTTTGAAGCCCAGCTATGTCCTGGCTCTTACCAGCTCGATTCTGGGAATCACAGGCTGAAGGTTCGAGCTCACCACTCTTCCATGTTCCTCCTTCCCCAGACACGGCCAGGCCCAGCTGTGCTGGCCAGGACCCCACTGCCTCCTGGGCAAGATCTTCCACTCTGGAACCAGCTCAGCCCAACCCTGTGTGGGACCCCAGGCATGTTAACTAAACGCCTCTGGCCTCCTCCTTCCTCCTCTGTACCGTGGCAATGAGATGAGATCATGTAAGGAGCGCCTGGTGGCTTAGTCGGTTGAGGCTTTGACTCTTGATATACGCTCAGGTCACAATCTCATGGTTCATGGATTCGAGCCTCATACTGGGCTCTACACTATGCAGAGCCTGCTTGGGATCTGTCTTTCCTTCTCTCTCCCGGTCTCTCTCTCTCTCTCTCAATAAATAAATAAATAAACTTTAAAAAATCAGACCATGCAAGAAAACGCCCTGTACAAGGATGCCCCTCAACGTGGGGAGTTTTTCTTGGGGTTGTTATTGTTCATTCTCTTAACCTGTCCGTGAGTGCATCAGAAATGTACTTATTTAAACCAAAGCAAAATCACTGCAATATTCATTGGTACCAATAAGCAAAAGATGTGTCATCACTAAATAATAGTGATTAAAAGCAGGTGATGCATCTTGCATACGATATTCCATATTAAACATGTATTCAAACCGAAGACCCACCTTCATCCAGATGCCACCCTCCCCGAGGTCTTGACCCCTCAGAGTTACACATAAAATAAAAGATACAGGGGCGCCTGGGTGGCTCAGTTGGTTAAGCGTCCAACTTCGGCTCAGGTCATGATCTCGCGGTTTGTGGGTTCGAGCCCCACATCAGGCTCTGTGCTGACAGCTCAGAGCCTGGAGCCTGTCTTCAGATTCTGGTCCCCATCTCTCTCTAACCCTCTGCTGCTCATGCTGCCTCTCTCTCTCTCTCTCTCTCTCTCTCTCTCTCTCTCTCTCAAAAATAAATAAAACATTAAAAAAATTTTTAACATGAAAAAAAATAAAATTAAATAAAAGATAAAGATTTATACCTAAAGATATGATAAAAGACACAAAGACTTACATGGAAGGAAGTTCATAGGCCCCACAACTAGTAAAAGAGACACTGGAAAACTGGATGTTGAACCAGAAGCTAAATAAGCTAAAAGTTACATCCATGTAAAAACTTGGTGCAATTTGAGAGAGGGCAACTTCAGGGAAAATATGTGTCCGAAGAGCCTCAGCAACCTGCAAACCTGGCAAGTGGATCAGAGCTGGATTAGCGACTGGGTTAGAAGCACACTCCTGATTTGGTCACATAACCATACGTCATGGCACAGAAAACAAGGTTGGGAAGCCAAGAAAACTCTTTGGAGCCAACACACACGGCCCAGGACGGCCACTCTGCCTGCGGAAGGAAACCATGGGCCAGAGCCTCCCACCTACTTGACACCTCTTCTGGACGCCTGTGAACACGGGCTCCAAAAAATATCCAGAAATTGAGCATAAAGAATCAGTTGATTGGGGCGCCTGGGTGGTTCAGTGGCTCAAGGGTCTGACTTGATTTCAGCTCAGGGTACGAACTCATGATCATGAGATTCAGCCTTGCATCCACTCTCAGTGTGGAGCCTACTTAAGATTCATTCTCTCTCATTCTCTCTCTCTCTCTCTCCCGCCCCCCCGCCCCCACCTGCCCCTTCCCCACTTGTCCTCCCTCTCCCTAAAAGAAAAAAAAAAAGAATCCACTATTTCAGGGAAGCTTATTTAAGGGATATCCATGAAAGAATTTTCCAGCATCTCCTTGCAATCAACTAGTCACCCTGAAAACTCTGAAGGTAAATGGACCCAATATAGGTTTTCAGTGAAGCATGCAAGATTGTCCAAAGGAATACACCAAGTTAGAACTGAAATTTGGAATTGAAATGGCCACCTGACTTGTTAACTATTATTTATGGGTAGAGGTTCCCTTGACCAAGTATATACTTCTTATACTTCTTTCTTTCTTTTTTTTTTAAGTTTATTTATTCTGAAAGAGAGAGAGAGAGCATGTGCATGAGGAGGGGAGGCGCAGTGAGAAAGGAAGAGAAAGAGAATCCCATGCTGACAGCGTAGAGCCGAACTGGGGCTCGAACTCACAAACCATGAGATCATGACCTGAGCTGAAGTCAAAGCATCAGACACTCAACAAACTGAGCCAGCCAGGCGCCCGCCCCCCACAAGGGTATACTTCTTAAATCTTGGTTCAACAAAGTAGAACTGCCTTCAGAACCAAACCTTATAGGGTTTGTGGGTCAAATACCATCATCCCCACACACACAAAATTCATGTCCACCCAGTTGTGTCCACGTAACTTCAGAATGTGACCTTATCTGAAAATAGGGTCTTTGCAGATAAAATTAAGATGAGTTCACAACAGATTAGGATAAGCCCCAAATCCAATGACTAGTGCCTTATAGGAAGAGAGGACACACAGAGAAGGCAGCCATGTGAAGACACAGGCATGAACTAGGTGTTTCAACTACAGGACAAGGGATGCCAGGAGTTACCAGGAGCTAAAATCTTCCCTAGAGCCTTCAGTAGGAGTATGAACTTGCCAACACCTTGACTTAGGACTTCTGCCCTCCAGCAACGTGAGATAATAAACTTCTCTTGCTCTAAACCACCAACTTGACAGTAGTTTGTTCCAGTAACCCTAGAAAATTACTATCATCTACAAGTAAAAGTCCCAAAGATGAGATGAGACAAGATAAACACACAAAGGACTGCTATGGGCTGAATGTTGGTGTCCTCCCCTAAAAATCCTGTCGAAGACCTCAAATCCAGTGTGATGGTAACTGGAGATGGGGCTTTAGGAAGGTGATTAGGTCATGAGGGTGGCGTCCTCGTGAACGGGACTGGTGCTCTCATAACAAAACCAAGAAAGAAATGACCTCTCTACCAGATGAGGATAGAACATCCCTCTGCAAAGGAGGAAGAAGGGCTCTCACCAGGAACTGAATCAGATCATCTTTGACTTTGAGCCTCCAGAAATGGAAGACAGAGGGGCGCCTGAGTGGCTCAGTCAGTTAAGTTAAGCATCCGAGTTAAGCATCCGACTTTCGGCTCAGGTCATGATCGCGCAGTTGGTGAGTTCAAGCCCCATGTCGGGCTCTGTGCTGACAGCTCGGAGCCCGGAGCCTACTTGGGATTCTGTGTCTCCCTCTCTCTCTACCCATCCATCTGTCTGTCTGTCTCTCTCTCTGCCCCTTCCACTGCTCTTGCTCTCTTTCAAAAACAGACATTAAAAAAAAGAAGAAAAAAATGGAAGACATTAATGTCTACTGTTTCAGCCGCCAGCCTATGATATTTTTGTTACTGCAGCCCAAGCTAACTCAGGAGGAGAGTCTGTTAGAGAATGTATGTTCCTTTTCAAATCCATTTCAGACTCAGGAGTTGGGGGCGGGGGCTGGGGCATTATGAAGGAAAACTGAAAGAGAAAAATAATTTTAGGAATGCCTGGGTGGCTCAGTCAGTTAAGCATCTGGCTTTTGATTTCAGCCCAGGTCATGATCTTGCGTTTGGTGAATTCAAGCCCCATGTCAGCCTCTGCACTGATGGTGCGGAGCCTGCTTGGGATTCTCTCTCTCCCTCTCTCTTTCTCTCTCAAAATAAATAAACTTTAAAAAAATAATAACTTTAAGAGTTTACTAGCAGTGTCCTTATTTCCTAGGGCAGCAGTCCCTAAGCATCAGTGTGCGTAAGCCTAACCTGGCAAGAGCGTTCAAGTGCAGATCATCAAGCCCCCACCCCAGATCTGATGCAATAAACGCTGAATTTTCAACAAGCGCGTCCACGCTCTGACAAAGCTGGCTTCCTGATCACACTTAGAAGGACCTCACTGGCAGTTCTACAGTTCTACACAGAACCCAAACATCCTTTTTGAAGAAGCCCAGCTATCTGCCTCTCCAGGTATATCTACCTGTCCCAGAACGTCTCATACGTCCACCTGCACCCTCTCCCTGTGCCAGGCCCCCGCTGCACTCATTAGCCCATGCCTCCTTGCCCCTCCGCCTGCACCCCCTCCCCGTGCTGGTCCCCCTACCCCGCACTCATTAGCCCATGCCTCCTTGCACCTCCGCTTGCACCCCCTCCCCGTGCTGGCCCCCACACACACTCGTTAGCCCACACCTCCTTCCCTGACCACTCACTGATCTCTTGCTCCTTTGGGCATCATCTCAAGAGCCCACTATGAGTGAAAGTTGTTGGGACAATGGGACAAAATGCACAGAGAGGATATTCCTTTTTTTTCCCAAGTGTTTATTTATTTTACGAGAGAGAGAGAGAGAGAGAGAGAGAGAGAGAGAGAGACCACATGAGCAAGCGGAGGAGGGCCAGAGAAAGGGAGGGAATCCCAAGTGGGCTCTGCACTGTCAGTGCACGGAGCCCAATGCAGGACTCAAACCCGTGAATCATGAGATCATGACCTGAGCCTAAGTCGGACATTCAGCCAACGGAGCCACCCAGGCGCCTCAGAGCTGCTACTCCCGTAGACAAAGCGAACGAACACAGAGCGGCCACAGGAGCTGCACGCAGGGGCCAGACTGCGCGGCCTCGAATCCCCAGACAAGCTGCTCAGTCCCTCACGCGGCTGTTGTTCAGGCTCAGCAAGTTAAGACACGTTAAGAGTGCAATTAAAAGGTCATCGTTACTGAATAAACAAGATAATTTTGGATTCTAACATGGACAGTGAGGCAAATTCACGGGGGACCAACACGGAGTAACGTGGGACTCTGTCTCGGGATGGAACTCATGGGTAGGGAGCGTTATTTACAGCAGCCCCTGAAGGAGCTGTGTCATGAGGCCTGGCCAGTCTCAGGATCCGCTCTGCTACTCCAGCTCCCAGGTGGCAGACTGCCAGCACTTCTGCGTGCAACTCACCTCTTGGCATAGACTTGGATATTCTCATCAGAAAGTTTTTGTTTTTAATATTTATTTATTTTGGGGAGAGCACAAGCTGGGGAGGGGCAGAGAGAGGGGGACAGAGGATCCAAAGCAAGCTCTGTGCTGACAGGCTGACAGCAGGGAGCCTAATGCAGGCCTCGAACCCCTAAACCCACAAGATCATGACCTGAGCCACAGTCAGATGCTCAAACAACTGAGCCACCCAGCGCCCCTCATCCTAAAGATTTGAGCACGACCATCCTTCAAGCAGCTCCCACAGCATGGGGCTAACCGCTGGACGCATGCCCAGAAAAGGAAGGACAAGCTCCTGGCGGTTTGGCTGTGACCTACCATGACCAGCCTCGGCTACATTTGACACCAGCCTTTGGGAATCTGGAGAAATCCCAAGGGAAACACTGCAGGGGGATACGAGTTCCAGAGACCCATCCAGGAACAAGGACGGGAAGCCAATGTGACTTCACCGAATCCACGCACCAGTGAGGCCTGCTGACACTCGGATCCCAAGCCTGCAAACCTGTGCCCCTTCTCCGATTACGCACTGAGCTACCGGAGGGTGGGAAGGCGTCCAGCTTTGAAGGCACACGGACTAGAGCGAGGGGCGTGCAATAAATGTCACGCTGGACAAATAAAGGAATGTAGCTGCAAATGGCCCTGGACCGAGACGCATCAAAACACAGCACAATGGTCAGACCGCCCTGAAATGGGCAATGGACGGGCCTTGCATGCCACAACATTCTTGATCATCCATTGAATCCTAGACCTCAACTTGGGAGATGGGTGATGAAATGTGCCCTAAAGTCCACAGTTTCCATCTATTTCAGGCAATATGGTGTGACAGTGACTCTCCGTACAGGGCAGCTCATTGCAGCGCTCTCTACCGAGAGGTCGGGACCTGAAAATATTGTAGACTCTAGAGCTGCTGGCACCATTCAACTCCCTTGGGCTGTCCCCCAACATCCTGTCTCTATGTCCCCGTGAATCTATAAGAACTGCCCAACAAGGGGTGCCTGGGTGGCTCAGGAGGTTGAGCATCCAACTTTGGCTCAGGTCATGATCTCAGTTCATGAGTTGGGGCCCCACATCGGGCTCTAGGCTGTCAGCACAGAGCCTGTTTGGGAATCTCTGTCTTCCTCCCACTCTGCCCCTGCCCTGCTTGTGCTATCTCTCTGAAAAATAAATAAACAAACATTTAAAAAAGGGAAAAAAGCCTGATCATTTACTACTTAGTGATGATTGCTTTGCTGCCTTCCACACTGACATTCCAGAATCTCCTTCCAGAAGACTCTGGTGCCCTCTAGAAGGGACACTACATGATATGCCACCTCTGCCCCCACTCACGGTGGGTCAGGGTCAGGAGGGGAATACATAGATGCCTCATATGGGAGCCAAGGTCCTCAGAATTAAAGGTGGAAATTCTGAGGTCTACAGGTCAAAGGTTCTAACCTTTGCTTTAAGATACTTTGCAAACTGGAGGCAACCTGCCCTTCCAGACTCCTCCGACGGCCATCCTCCACACCGAGGTCATGAGTGGCTCCTTGATGCTCCTCCCCCAGGAACACTCTAAGGATCTTTGCAATTTTGCTTCAGGCCTCTTAGAAGCTGCTTCCCCACCACCACCCCTCCCTCCCCGTGCACACGATGGCTTCCTCAAGAAATTTTACTCATTTCTCAAAACCTAAATCAAACATCCATACCACTCCCTACGGATTCCCTTGAATCCTTCAGGGAGACCTCCCCGTGGCCCAGCATCCTGCCAACCAGCACTGGGCACAGACGGCTGTCTGCCGTGCCACGTGGTGAGCTCCTCAAGGACACAGCTGAGTCTCACTCTTTACTGTGTCACACTGCCTAACACAGTCACTTCGTAAACACTGATCGAAGGGCTCTCCCAATGTGAGATGTGTGGATGGTGCTGTCTTCAAGGCGCAAACCTGAAGTCAGAGGAGCCTCCTCCTCGCCTTCGGCCATTATATACGTTCAGAGGATCCAAGTTTTCCCCAGTACAGAAATCAGCCTTAGTGACTAATATCTGTGTAATAGTTCAGTTAATGCCATCTTCCCCACAAGACCAAGAGCATTTGTGCCACCAGGGGAAGGGACTGGTATTCACTGCCAGATGTCTAGGCCCTGGCCCTGCATGTGGCTCAAAGCACTACAAACACCCAGATGGTGATGTATGAATCTTTCACATGTGAGATCTGCTGACATCCTAGAAAGTTACACAAAACCTTGTAAACGTTATGCTGAGCGAAAGAAGCCAGTCACCAAAGACCACACACTGTATGATCACATTAATATGAAACGCCCAGAAGAGGCAAATCCATAGACACAGGAAGTTGATTAGTGATGGCGGTGGAGGGAAATAGGGAGTAAATGCTGACATATGGGGTTTGGGAGTAGGGAGGGGCAGAAATATTCTGAAAAGGACTGTGGTAATAATTGCACAGCCCTGAGAATATCTAAAAATCCTTGGATCATACACTGCAAGTGGTGAATTGCACGGTAAGTGAATTGTATCTCAAAACAGTTGTAGAAATCCTTTTGTTACAGATATTCAAAAATGAGGTCTGCTCAAGACGGGTGAATGGTATACATTAGGAGGAATCACGAACACCTTTAGAAGACACGGGATTTTCTTTTTTATTAATAGATCCAGACTTTCTTTTATTTAGTATCCAATAACTAGAGTTTAAAAGAATACTTGAGGGGCTCAGTTGGTTAAGCACCCGACTTCCGCTCAGATCATGATCTCGAGGTTCATGGGTTTGAGCCCCGCATCGGGCTCTGTAATGACAGCTCAGAGCCTGGAGCCTGCTTTGGGTGCTGTGTCTCCCTCTCTCTCTACCCCTCCCCTGCTCGTGCTCTATCTCTATCTCTCAAAAATGAATATACGTTAAAAATAATTCTTTCTAATAAATAAAAGAATACTTAAAAGCATCAGGTCTTCATTTCTTATTTTTTAAAGCACGGGACACTGAGGTGCCTACGTTCAGGGATTTGTCTGAGATCTCACACCCAGTTTGAGACAGCTGAACATCCAAACGTCAGTCACAGTAGCATAATTCACAACAGCCAAAAGGTGGAGGCAAAGGAAGTGTCCACAGACGGATGAATGAGGAACAAAATGTGATACATACAAGAGAACGTTATTCAGCCTTAAAAAGGTTGCACTTCCGACACACGCCATGACAGGAATGAACCCTGAGGCCAGCCTGCTAAATGAAATAAGCCAGACACAAAAGGACAAATACTGTGTGATTCCACTTAATTGAGGGACGCAGACAAGCCCACAGAGGCAGACAGTAGAAGGGGGTGGCCAGGGCTAGCGGACAGGAATGAGGACTGCTGTCTTACACGTCTGGAGTTTCCGTTTTGCGAGTTAAAGCGCTCTGCCGACTGCCCGCACAACAACGTGATTGTTCCTACTGAACTGCACACTCAGAGGTGCTTGAGGTGGTGGATTTTATGTTTTGTGTATTTCACCACAGTTGAAAAACAAGAGAGCCGACCTCAAGCCCCCTGGAACTCCGGCCCTGGTCAGGTTCTCCAGCACGACTGACTCCCCCAGACCCAGCAGGAGGCCCACGTGAGAACGGACTCTGCTCAATCAGACGTCATGGACAGAGAAATCAGAGGGACATTTCAAGAATTTTAACAAATCTCAGTACACGGATCAATAAAACTGAGGCTACTCCGTAGGTCAGGGTCTCCCCAGAGCAAAGCCCAGCCGGGAGGGAACCCGTGGCTGTAAATGACAGCCGGTGGGTGGATAGGTGCCGAACAGACCAGACTGAGTTCGCCAGGACAGAGCCCCCCAGACTTAACTGAGCACAGGCATCAAGCTTGGGCTCAACTTCTTGAGAAAATGCAGATTCTGGTTCACCTGGGGGAGGCCCGGCCTTTCTAACAGGCACCCAGATGCTGTGGCTGTGATGCTGGTCCCAAGAACCACTCGTTGACACTTCAGGTAGCCAGGGCAGGGATGGAAGTCCACACCCACCCCTTTCCCCACATGAGAAGCTACCCTCATGGGCTTGGGGCTCCATGGAATCATTCTATTTTCAGTAGAACTAAGCACCAACCATAAGCCAGTAAGTCTGATTTATGTTAAAACTGCATCAGTAGGTTGGCTGCTTGACTGTGGGCAGGTGGGGAAGAAACCAACTGTGGTCCACTCTTTAAAGGGAATATTAAGGGGCACCTGCGTGGCTCAGTCAGTTAAGCATCCGACTTCGGCTCAGGTCATGATCTCGTGGTTTGTGGGTTCGAGCCCCACATCAGGCTTTGTGCTGACAGCTAGCTCAGAGCCTGGAGCTTGTCTTTGGATTATGTGTCTCCCTCTCTCTCTGACCCTCACATGCTCACAATGTCTCTCTCTCTCTCTCTCTCTCAAAAATAAATAGAGCATTAAAAAAATTTTAATAATAAATAAAGGGAATACTAAATCAGACTTAACGACTCAGAAGTCTGTGGAATCTGGTCTAATGTTTGCTTCACCAACTCGACTCTTGGCAAGCCATAGTGGCCAAAGCCGCAACGCAGACAGAGCCCAAACATTCTGCTTTACAGAGAATCACAGACAACATGTTTTCTTCACCTTGACTGTCATGAAGGGTTCGATTCATGCCAGTACCTAGTGACAATTATCCAGGAAGAAAAGTCCTCTCGACAGTAATGACAAGAGGTTTGTAAGGGCCAGAGTCTGTGATCAGTAGGACAGAGGATATAGAGGAAAAAACGAGCAACGAGAAAAGAAAATGACGGATTATATTTTTAGGGTTCGCGGTCACGGTAGAAACTTCAAACGATTCTCACATGGAGACAACAAAACATCTTCAAAAGAGAAAGCAACGAATCAGCTCCTTGCAAACCAAGACTGTCCCAAAATACTCTCTAGAAACTAAGCGTGGCTACTGTGCAACTTTGTGCCAAATGAGCCTCTGAGTTCACTGCAGTGGTTAATGCCTGTCCCTGTATCCATGTCAACTAGTTAGCCCCTTCGTTGTATTGTCATTACGATTCGCAAGGCCCCAAAATAGAAGAGGGTGGCTTACCGATTACTCACAATATCTAGTAACTGATTCTCTCGAGGTCCAAAGCACACACCTTCCACCAGTCTTTGTTTGCTGCAATGTCAATTTAATTTTTTAAAAATGCCTTTACCTTAAGGGACAAGGAATGAACAATTCAAATGTCAAAGCAGAGAGAACACAGTGCTCAGTACCGGCCACTGCAGCAAGACTTCCCATCCCTGCCTGGAGGCGTGACTGATACAGCCTTTTCTGTGCAAACTGGAACCACATAAAGACTCTTACTGCCTAGACTCTTTGATCCAGTAATTCCTCTTCTGCAGACCTATCCTAAGGAAATGACCCAAAATTCAGGAAAGGTGCCACATGGAAAAAAAAATAGCCACGCGGTACCTTGTAACGACAGAATAAGAATTACAGAGAAGCAGGGAGAATTTGGTTCCTTGCCGCTGTAGCTAAATGGGAACTGCATTTCCCAGAATCCCCTCTCTTGGACAGTCCTGGGTTAGGGTCAGCCATGAGGGGAGGGTGGCCAGGATCTGAAAGCACAAGTGGAGAGGCAGGTAGGGTCACGGTGGTGAGCTCCACATGGAGCTGTAGTGGGGCCACAGCCGTTCCAGCTCCTGAGGTAGATCTTCGGAAAGTCACCCCCAAGTCATTGAAGTGGAGGGTGAGGAGAGACAGACTGAGCTCCTGGGTGTTGTGGCTCTTCGGGCTCCAACTGCATCTTTTCTTCCTGACTACATGTCCAGCGAGAGGCACACGACAGCCCTCCAGAGACTTCTTCGAGCCCCCACAAATGCATGGGGTCACCCTCTTCCACATCCCTCACTGTGATGGTTACTCTTACATGTCAACATGCCTGGACCAAAAGATGCCTAGACACTTGGTAAAACATCATTTCCGGGTGGGTCTGCGAGGATGTTCCTGGAAAAGATTAGCATTTGAATCGGTAGACGGAGTCAAGCTGGCGCCGTCACTGATAGATGTGGGCATCCTCCAATCCACTTGGCTGATGGCTTGAATAGGACAGAAAGGTGGAGGAAGGGCAAAGTCTCTGTGTTTGAGCTGAGACATCCATCTTCTGCCCTCGGACACAGGTGCCCCTGGCTCTCAGGCCCTCAGACCCAGACTAACACCACTGGCTAGCCTGATCCTTCAGCTTGCAGATGGTAGGCAGATAATAGGACTTCTTGGCTTCCAAAATGGCATGAATATGAATCTATATGGATAGTTATCCATATAGATCCATATATATATCCATATAATCCATAATTATATCTCACTGGCTCTGTATCTCTGAAGAACGCTAATAAAATCACTAAACCCTAAGAGAGGCACAAAATGTATGCACACGAGTTAAGTAAACTTCACTACAGCCCTCCATATAATGTTAAACACCTGTTAAAACAGATTTAAAAAAAAAAAACAAAGTATCTAAAGACCACTGTTTGCTTAAAATGGGAAAAAATATCAAGCTAAAATTCAAATTTATTATTCACACTATATAGAATAAACAAAAAACAAAGAGAAATAAGACTGCATTAAAGAAAACCGGAAAAGTAAACAGGAGTTCAATCTGGGTGAAACTAGGAATTAGCTTTTCTTTTCTTTCATCTAGTATTTTCTAATTTTAAATTTTTCTAGATATTTTATGTATTTTCTTAGAACCAAAATTCTTTAGGATTAAACAGAGAAGCAAACCACCCCCCCCCCAGAAAAACCAAAATAATATTGAAGGAGAAGAAAAAGGCAGAGAATGAACATTACCCATCTTTAAGACTTTCTCTAAAACTACAGTAATCGAGACGTTGTGGCAAAAGAACAAATTGCCCAAAAATAAACAAACAGATCAAAGGAATGGCACAGAGAGCCCAAATACCGCTCTGCATAAAGAATCAGGCAAACTGATCTCTGACCAAGGAGCAAAGAAAAGGCAATGGCAAAACTTTAGTCTTTTCAACAAATGGTGCTAGAAAAACTGGACATCCACGTGCAATGAGAAGGATCTAGCCATAGACTTTGCACAAAAATTAACTAAAAATGCATCACAGATCTAAATGTAAAATGTGAAACTCTAGTGGGGGGAAAAAGCTGTAAAAGATCACATAGGAGAAAATAACGACCCTGGGTATGGCAATGACGCTTTAGATACACCAAGAGCCTAATCCATGAAGGAAGTAACAGAAGCTGAACTTCTTTAAAATAAAAAACTTCCATGAAAAAAAAATCTCAAGAGAACGAGAAGACAAGTCAGAAACTGGAAGAACATATTTGCAGAAGACACATCTGAAAAGGCTGTTACCCGAAATGTGCAAAGAACTCTTAAAGCTCAAAATAAGAAAATAAACAACCCAATTTTAAAATGGGCCAAAGACCTTCATAGACACTTCACGGAAGAAGATGTACAGGTGGCAGAGCAGCACAGGAGATGTTACACGTCCTATGTCACCGGGGAGATGCAGGCTCCAGTAACAGGGAGACACCTTAGAATGGCCAAAATCTGGAACACTGACAACGCCAGAGGTGGGCAAGGGTGTGGAGCAACAAGAACTTTCATTCACCGGAAGAAGGCATGCAAAACGGTATAGCCACTTTAAAACCAAACAAACTCTTACTATCCCCAATCCAGCCATCACACGCCTCAGTATTCACCTGAAGGAGTTAAACACTCAGGTCCACACAAAACTCCGCACACGGCTCTTTAGCGCAGCTCTATTCATAACTGCCAAAACTTCGAGGCTATTGAGACGCCCTTCAGTAGGTGAATGGGTAAGCTGTAGTACATCCAAACAGTGGAACATGATTTAGTGCTAAAGAAATGAGCTATCGAGCCCCAAAATGACATGGAGGAAATGTAAATGCATATTACTAGTGGAAACAAGCCAGTTTGAAAAAGCTATGTACTGTAGGAATCCAACTATATGACACACTGGAGGCAAAACTGTAAAAATGATAAAAATGCCTGTGGTTGCCAGGACCTTGGGGGAGGGAGGCAAGGACGAATAGGTGGAACATTGGATTTTTTGGGCAATGAAACCATCCTGTATGATTATTATAATGGTACATACAGGTTATTATAAATGTGTCCATACCCATAAAATATGCAAGACCAAGAGTGAACCCTACATAAACTACAGACTTTAGATATGATGTGTGAATGCAGGGTCATCGTCATGGCCAAGGGACCCCTCTGGTTGTGAAGGTTGATAAAGGGGAAGGCTATGTCCATGGGGGACAAGGAGTATACAGGGAATCTGTACTTTCTGCTCAATACTGCTGTGACCCTAAAAGTGCTATAGAAAACTGGCCTATAAAAAATTAGTTAACTCTTTAAAAATCATTATATACAGCAAGAATTAAATGCTAAATTCTAAACTATTTTTTTCCTTCCTCGGGGTTTCTTTTTTAGATTTCATTTATTTGTTTGTTTTGCAAGTAAACTCTACACCCAACGTGGGGCTTGAACTCACAACTCAGAGATCAAGAGTCTCACGCTCTACCAAAAGAGCCAGCCAGGTGCCCCCTAAGTTTTGAATATATCATAAGAACTTTTTTTTTAATTTAAAAAAGGTCCTGCGTTTTGTGTATACCCAATAGAATTGCAAATCCATTATTACTCCATTTCACTGCTAAAAACCATCTAGCTATTTTCCAGGAGAAAAGTCAAACGTCTTGGCATGATCTGGCCACTCATCCTGCCAGCTTCCTCGTCTTGTGACCCGGACAGAAGACTAGCAATAATGACATAATGACAATGATAGTAACTGTGATCCGTCTGATTGCCCTACACTTTCGCATGGGATTCTCTCAGCATAAAAATGCCCTTCTCACCACGAGTCCTCTGAAGAACCACCATTGGCCAGTTAAGTTCACTCGAACTTCCTTGATCCGAAAACCCACCTGACTCTCCAGTGGCATCAGCTTCCTCTTCCCAGGTACCCCTAGATATATATACTCAACCCGCCTGCAGCTGCTCTGGCCAATTCCAGCTGGAGGGCTTGTTAAAATTCACATTGCTAGACCCTGCCCCCAAAGGGTCCTGGGCGGAGGGGAGGCAGCCCAAGAATGTGTATTTCTAACAAATTTCCAGATGATTAATGCGGATGCTGCCGGTCTGGGGACCACAATGTGAGAAGAGCTGAGGAGACCAGATCCTTGAAGGTGAGGACTGTGCTTTACTCATCGGAGCACCCCCAAAACCCCCCAAAAAGTGCTTGGCCCTCCCCAGGTGCTCAGAATTGGTTAAAGGTATTGTGATTTATTTTACTTTTTAAAACAATATGGCCAGCATTGCTAGGGTGTGGTACATAACAAGATGTGCAGAGCGATATGTAATCTTATGACTATTGTCTTGTTCATCCCTTTGTGAATTCTAGAAACCTTAGTAAGTGTGAGGTGAAAATGCCAAAAATCCAAAATTCCTTGTGTTCGGACACTTTCTGTGAAAAGCTCTTCACATTTTATGTCACTGCTGTGCTTGCTCTGTGGCTGCAGGCACCAGGAAATGAAGCAGAAACAAGGAGATGGACAGAGAACACTGGCTCTTCTTTGGCTCCCAACTTCTCAATGGTAAAAGCCTAGAGCACTTTCCGAAGTGTGCTGCTGTCTCTTTTATTCTGCGCCTCCTCCACCCCAACCTCTACAATTATATGGAGGACTGGCAGTGCCAGGTCCATACGCAGCACTCATGGAGTCTCACCTTCACGCTTATAAATTACCTTCCTGGTATCAGTGACCATCCCTTCCCAGACATACCCTCAAGCCAAGTTGGGGAGACCATTAAAGGAATCTGGACAAGAGAGGAAGCAATTCCTCTTGTGAAGGCTGGGAAGATGCCCCAGCGTGCGTGATTTGAGAGAAGAGGGCACAGGGAGAAAGAATTTTTTTCCTAGGAAACAATGGAATCAAACCCACGGAGGCGTTAAAACATATGGCATGTCCCAGCCACACCAAGACGTCTGCCCTGTAGCTGAAATGTACCATGTAATGGAACCAGGACTGGAAAACAACGTGGGGTCAGACGGTGGAAAGTCTAAAATACCATGTCACAAACAGACACTAATCTGTATGTAGGAACTCCTGTCATAGGAGAGTGACAATGATCAGACCTGCGTGTTGGAGAAACAACTCTGGGGGCCGAATAAATGAGAAAGAGGCCTTGGGAGAGACATGCTCTGCTTTTCTGATAACTAAAGATATGCGAAGCAAAATTGCAAAGGAAACGTGAAACACTAAAATTGGTAGAAGTAGGTCTTTAAAAAAATTTTTTTTAATGTTTATTGATTTTTGAGAGAGAGAGACAGGGGAAGGGACAGAGAGAGGGGAAACACAGAATTGGAAGCAGGCTCCAGGCTCTGAGCTGTCAGCACAGAGCCCAGCGTGGGGCTCGAACACATGGACTGTGAGATTGTGACCTGAGCCGAAGTCGGACACTCAACCGACTGAGCCACCCAGGCACCCCAGAAGTAGGTCTTTATCAACTACTTTATTTTCTCTTTTCCTTCTCTCCCAGCTCGTTTCAAAACCAATGTAAGGTAGGTAAAGAACTAAATGGAAACCAGACCTCTTGAGAGCCAGGGAGACAGGCAACTGTTCCAATCTATGATCGTGGCTTTTAACAGTTAAGAAAGACTTCACCAGGATGAACGATGCCATTTATAGTTATTGCTATTATCACCAGAGACTTTGCAGAGGAGCAAAATTCAACTTGCTCTTTAGAAAAGCCAACATCTTCCAAACTGCGCCTTACTCCCAAGTTAACAACATATTCGGGTGATTAGAACGAGCAGACTGGTTATATAGAGGATAAAAACACACACGTCAGTTGTGACCTTTGTGAGTACAACCTCTGAAAACAGATCAAGCAAATACTTCCAAATACAACTGTGTGGGAGCGCCTGGGTGGCTAAATCAGTTAAGCGGCCAACTTCGGCTCAGGTCATGATCTCGCGATTCGTGGGTTCGAGCCCCGCATTGGGTTCTGAGCTGACAGCTCAGAACCTGGAGCCTGTTTCAGATTCTGTGTCTCCCTCTCTCTCTGCCCCTCCCTTGTTCACACTCTTGTCTCAAGAATAAATAAACATTAAAAAAAAATTTTTTTTAAATGGAACTGTGTGTTGCGGTCCATACTTCTGGTTCAAAGAGAGAACGAGGCCTACAGGACTCTGGAAACTCAAGCTTTTCTTTTAGAACAATTTTCACAAAACATATGAAGAGAAGGCAACAAATTAAAAAAAGGAACTGATCCCTGATGGCTGAGAAGAGAGGTTTTAATTATGCTTTAAGGTAAGGGTGATAATTGACTTACACTCTGACACATCTGAACACAAAGCCCATACGCACAAAACAACTTAATTATCCAAAACGGTCAGGGGACGCGCTATTGTTTCGTGTAAGGCAATTTACCATGCAACTAAAGCTCAGTATTTCCAAACGTCCAAACTTTTTTTTTAATTTCTTAAAAGCTATTTTGAACGGAAAAGAAAGTAGAAAGTCAAATATATTACAGATCTTCCAAATCCAGCCAAGATGAAATAGCAGGAGCCAGATTTATACACCCTCTTGAAATGACTTTTAGAAAAATGGATGGAATATATGAAACGTGATTCTCAGACACCAGACAACAGGAGCCCAGGACAGTGACCCCCAGTGGACTGGACATAAATGAAGGAAGCCCTACCAATGCCCGGGAGAGGGAACCTGGCCGGGGCCGCCCAGAGTGTCGGGGACCAAGCTCAAATGGATCACATGTCACCTTGCCATTTGAAACAAGTAGGCCAAAGAGCCTACTGAATGCAGAACCGTGTGTTTCTTGATGACAAATGATCACCTGGTATTCTGCTACATTCTAGTACAGTGAAGACGATGGCAAAGTGCTAGAAAACCTTCATCCCTACACTCCTAAACTCGAAGTCCAGATGTGGCTGCAGAATGACTTCTGATTTCCTCTCTTCCTAACAGATCATTGCCCCCTCCCAACATCAGCCCCCAGATGATGTACTTCCCAACAGTTATAGTTCACTGCGTCTCCCATTTTCCCAATTCCCAAACTCCATGACACAGGGGGAGTGCAAAGGGGAGTGTTCAGTGCAAGACCCACAGGCTCCAGAAGGAAGCCAAGAGCACCCTTGGGTCATCTGTGTTAACAGCTTGGCCTTTCCCTCTCTCTGTGCTGTTGAGTTTGCCAGACTGGAGACCTCTGGGCCAGCAGGTGGTAGGCACACAGTGATTACTGAATTCATTCATTCGTTCATTAGTCAATGAATAAAATACTGTGGGTAAAAGTCTCAGGCAACATGTATCTTCTTCTCTAAATCCATAACCTATCCACGTTCAGGTCAACCTAAACAGACCAGTGAGACACCTTTCCGTGCGAAGTGGATTAATTCTTCACTTCCTCATTGACAGTGATCCCGAGGGTTCACATCAAGAACTTGAGGGCCGCTGGCCATGGCCATGCACCCCTCTGCCTGTACTGAACCTGTTTGTAGAGGAACAATGGAATCCACATTCCATAAAGAGCAGCTTCAGACTTCAGTCTTCCAAGTCTTCAAAACCAACATCCAACTTCATTCAAGTTAGCCTTTGAAAGGCTCCCAGTCCTAGAGTTTAAAGTAACAAAGTAATGCAACCAGTAAAAAAAAAAAAAAAAAAAAAAAAAAGAGGGTTTCTTCTACAGATTCAGGAACGTATAAAAATCTACAGATATGTACCTATAAGGCCACTCAATGATTTGTCAACTAATACAAACAAAATTGTAGGGCGCCTGGGTGGCTCAGTCAGTTAAGCATCCGACTCCTGATGTGGGCTCAGGTCATAATCTCCATCTTAAGCGCAGAGCCTGCTTGGGATTCTCTTCCTCTTTCTATCTGCCCCTCCCCCACTCATTCTTTTTCTCTCTCCCTCGCTCTCTCTCTGCGCCCCCCTCCACTCTCAATAAATAAATACACATTAAAAAATACAGACAAGAGTACCTGGGTGGCTCAGTCAGTCAAGTGTCCAACTTCAGCTCAAGTCGTGATCTCATGGCTCGTGAGGGCGAGCCCCACCTTGGGCTCTGTGCTGACAGCTCAGAGCCTAGAGCCTGCTTTGGACTGTGTGTGTGTGTGTGTGTGTGTGTGTGTGTGTGTGTGTGTGTCTGCCCCTCCCCTACTCTCTTTCTTTCTAAAATGAATAAACATTAAAAAATAAAAAATACAAACAAAACTGTAATTAATTCAGGGACAGAGAAAATAACTGCTCCAATTGTCATAGAGAAAGGACCAGGGGAAAGGAAGCCCTGGGGTGCTCACACATCTCTGCTATACATGGCGTTAATAATATAATCACTTTCACTCAGAAGTGCAACAGAGAGCACTAACAACTAACAGATCAGTGACAGAACCGAGCAGGCAACTCCCATTCACGGTCCAGGAAGTGATGGGGAAAATGGCCTGGGCTTTTTCGGCCCTTCTTTGCCTCCGGGAACTCCTGGTCTGCCAAGACCCTCTCACAAGCCAGCTGCTCTGTGAAGCCTCCCTTCACTTCTATAAGGACACTTGGCTCTTCTGTCCTCTGTCAGCCCACAGAACGTTAGCCCGTCCCTGTGCCCCACGTCCCCCACGGTGGGAAGCGTTTCCATCCACATTTCCATCCACGTATCTGCCTCTGGTTGGATTGAGCTCCACAGCTGCCACACGACAGCCACCTGATGAACAGATGACCCTTGTCCCCAGTAATACGTTCACTTAGACAAAGAAACATCACCACTGCAGCTAACGCTAAAGCATGTGCGTTTACCATTTTCTCATGTCAAAAGTCACCTGTCTTCATTAAAATCTGGAAAATACATCAAATGATAGAGAAAATAGTCCTTTACTGTTAACACTGCCAGCCTTCCAAGTCTATTTTTGGCATAACTATAACCAAGTTGAGATCATATTATATATCCAGTTATTCATCTTGCCTATTTTATTAACACACCCTAGAAGTGTTCCCATGTCATTAAAAAAAATTATTTAAATTATGTTATATGGATAGTCTATCAATTACTTAAATAATTAGATATATAGGAACTGAAGGGACTCCATTTTATTTTTTTTATTTTTTTTAAGGGACTCCATTTTAGAAAGACTCCATTTCTGTTATTTCTCTGCTACGCCCCATTTACTCACGTTCTACATTTCACCTGTCGTCTGAGTAAACCGAAGAAGCTATGTTCCTACTCCAAGGAAGAAGCAAGAAAGCTAGTCATTCTCCAAGCCGCACTGTAGGCCTCCACACACCTGACACCATCTAAGAAGAACCAGGTTCCAAGTATGTTCCAGGACATTAGCCTCAAATAAACCTTGGCTGACAAGGACATCAATGCCTGCTACCTTCAGCGATTCACGGAATGACACTCCCCTTCGATTGGACCCTACCCTGGACCCCTTTCCAAATAACCCCCTACCCCCAAGCAACAAGGAGACTCTCCTCTTTCCCAAGTCTCACAGATACTCTGCCTGCCCTACTCGGCCACATACACTGTTCAGTAAACTCTGCCCTCACTTCCTCCTGGCTTTGAGCTTGATTTCTCTCTTCCACGAAGCCACGGACCCTCTTGGCTGGTCCTGAGAATTCCCCCTCTGGGTCCTTGGACCCAGCCTGCCTACATCAATTTCTTCATTTTTGGACAGTTAGATTAGTTCTAGTTGCTTGGCACGGACATAACCTTGGAATGGGCTATCTACAGATAGATCTTTGTGCAAATCTCAGATTGCATTACTAAGAAAAGGTCCACCATTTGGAAGACACAGGAGTCCGGGAATAAGAAGCTACCTTCATTATCTAGTCCTTACGAACCCCCTGAGCACCAGACAACAAAAAGGCCCTAGAAGGGACCATGTTGCTAAGTCACACATACGGATTTCTGGAGTTGACAGATCTGTGCACAGATCTACCTTAAACTAACGTGTTAAGGCATAAACTCTTTGTCTTCCTTTCTTCTGGCTATCTCTCTCCATATCCTCCTCCCTACTCCCTACTTATTGTGCAGAAGCCCTTCCAAGGTCAAATCAGAGTTTGATAACCTTGGCACTATTGGCATTTTGAGCTGGATAATCTCTGGTCATGGAGAAAGTCGGGGGGTTCAGCGCATGGTAGGATGTTTAGCAGCGTCCCTGGCCCCACCCAGTAGGTGTCAGGAGCAAACCCCCAAGCTGCAATAATCAAACTCACTCCAGACACTGCCAAATGTCTCCAAGAGGGCAACTTTATCTCCAGTTGAGAACTGCTGATTAAATTAGCCACTTAGTTATTTGATGATAAAGGCAGGGATATGGCTAACCCGAATTAAGACTCTGGTCTCAGCTACTTTGCTAACTACAATCAACTGATAATGCTCACTTGGTATCATGGGGGCCGGGGAGCTAGAGTTGATTGGTGACGTCTGCTATGGGCTGGCAATGGGTATTTGCCACCTCCATTTACTCACCAAAACAGCTGGACAGGAGGTGAGGACTGAAGCAACACTTAAAACTTGCCTCCAGAGAGACCCAGAGTCATCTGCCCTTGACTCCATGAGAAAAATAACAAAAATCTTACACACATTCCACTCTTGAAAATGCATTTGAGAGGCACCTGGGTGGCTCAGTCAGTGAAGAATCCAACTTCGGCTCAGGTCATGATCTCACGGTTCATGAGTTTGAGCCCCACATTGGACTCTGGGCTGACAGCTTGGAGCCTGCTTTGGATCTTCTGTACCTCTTTCCTGCACCTCCCTAGCTGGTGCTCACTCTCTCTCACTCTCTATCTCAAAAATGAATAAACATTTAATAAATAAATAATAAATAAAAATAAATAAAATTAAATTTTAAATAAAATAAAATTTTAAATAAAATGCACATGACTGATAACATCCTATGAAATGATCCTTAAGAGAAACGTAATTGTTTGGCATTAATTATAAACGCTCCGGACACCTGGGGGTCTCAGTTGGTTAAGCATCCAACAGCTCAGGTCATCATCTCACAGTTCATGAGTTGGAGCCCTGCACCGGGCTCTGTGCTGACAGCTCAGAGCCTGGAACCTGCTTCGGATTCTGTGTCTCCCTCTCTCTCTGCCCCTCCCCCACTCTGTCTCTGTCTCTCAAAAATAAACGTTAAAAATATTTTTTTAACTTCCTATACTATCTGAGCAAGCTGTGCATCATCAAAGGCTGGTAAGAAACAGAGCCGACTCTACCCACACAGCCTCAAAAGGCTGGCAGCAGTGAATGTTAACCCAAAAAACCGTAATTTTCATGAAAGGAAATGGAACCACTCTCTCCTGCACCATGTGATCCATGTGTAAGGAAACAAAGAGAAGACGCTCTCCAAAAACCACTGGTTGGGCAATAATATAAGGACCAATGCAGAACAAATCGAACTGAGAAAGAAGAAAAGTATGGATTACTTCTACTTCTGGTTGTGAACAGGCTCTTGATTCTCCACAATGTAACCCTGCATCGTCACTAACTTCCCCATGCCTCAGCCTCGGTTTTCCTCATCTGGTGAAACAGGAATAAAATAGCACTAACACCTTCTAGAGTTGGTATAATGAGGAAGTAATAACCGAGGCTATAGACAGTAAGTGGTCTATAAATGTTAGTTAATACTGCTTGGTGCCAGTACTATATTCAGTCTAGAAAGCATCCACTAGCCTGTGTCATATTTGCCAGAAGCTTAGCAGCGGATGGTGCTGAGAAATTAGAAACCCAAAAGAGTCTCATTCAAAGCCTCGGTATTCACAACCTACTTTCTCCTTACAAGTGCGATTTTCCCAAATCGTATCTTGTTGCAGATCCAAATACTTCTTCTCACTCCACGAACTTTCCTTGCTGGAGTTTAGGAAAACTGCCTACATTTGTCCCTCCCCACCCTCGTGTATGCCCGAGCCTGACTTCTGACAAAATAAAGTAAACTTGGCCCATTTAAAAATCACAACACAGGGGCACCTGGGTGGCTCAGTCGCTTAAGAGACTGACTCAGTTTCAGCTCGGGTCATGATCCCAGGGTTGTGGGATTGAGCCCCATGTCAGGCTCTGCCCTGAGCATGGAGCCTGCTTAGGATCTGTCTCCCTCTCTCTCTGCCCCTCTCCCACTCGTTCTCTCTCTTGCTCTCGAAATAAAAAAACTTTAAAAGTAAAAAATAAAAATCATAATACAAGTGGCCAAGTCAATAGCAGATCCTGTCAGAGTTTTCATGGTCTCAGACCAGCAGAAGAGGTTAAGAAAATCTTTATGTCTTCAACAGGTTTGAAGAGACAAATGAAAAAGAGAGAAACCATCCACTGTAGTTAGTTGCTGAGAGAAAGCAGCACACCTCCTGTGCTCCCCGTTCTGGTCTCCAGCCCCCCATTACGGAATGAGGCACCAGAAGCTGACACCCTGGTGTGTTCCCAAAGCAGAAGGCTAGCAACAAGACGATTACAGGCCATGGGGAAGAAGAGATGATGATCCTGACCATTTGATGAGCTGAGCCGAACAGGCCCACACATTTTACCAAACCTAGAACATAGATAGAAAAAGCAACTGGAATTTTGTCTGCTCAACTTCTCTTCCCACTTTGGAGAGACTCACTTTTTTCTGTGTGAATAATCCCAGCATGACAGAATCTTGGAACCTTGGGTCTGGAAGATACTTGGCGATCATTCTACACATCATTTCTCAAGGTGTGGCCAACGCTACCACTACATCAGAATTACATGGACACTTGTTTGAAATGCAGATTGACAAGCTGGTGTTGAGCAAACTCATACCCTCTTCCTCTTGCTTATGTTTCTCAGCCTCTTTGAAAGAGAAATGTGACTATGTGACTTGATTCTAGCCGATAAAATGTGAGTGAAAAAAATGCATCCTACCTCATATAAGCCTTTGGGCTCTCTCCACTCCCATGATTTGACTCACAGGAAATATGGCAACCAAGGAAGAGACGTGTTAGAATGACAGGGCCACCGTATGAAAGGAGACCAGAACCTGGAATCACATTTGGGAGAGAACGTTACGTGGACAAGATATAAACTTTGTTGGCTTCAGCCACTATCATGGATTTTCTTTCAGGAGTTCGCCTTCCCTGGAGAATAATGCATAGGTCGTGTCCCATCTTGAACATATCAAGTAAGAATCTAGAGGATGTTAAAGGGAAACCATTCTGACAGCTGTTAAAATGGTAAGGAAGACATCATTGAAGATTTTCAATAGGAATGTTGTAATAGGGGAGAGAAGCCAAATTCAAATACAACAAGGAAGTGGGGATTTACAGCAAAGGAGGAGGGTGAGAGGGTCCATGGCTCAGTCGGTTGAGCGTCCGACTTCAGCTCAGGTCATGATCTCTCAGTTCGTGGGTTCGAGTCCTACATTAGGCTCTGTGCTGACAGCTCAGAGCGTGGAGCCTGTCTTTAGATTCTGCGTCTCCCTCTCTCTCTCTGACCCTCCCCTGCTCACGCTCTCTCTCTCCCTCTCAAAAATAAATAAAAAACACTAAAAAAAAAAAAAAGAAAGAAAGAAACATCAGCTCAAGGAGACATCAAAGGCGATTCCTACTAAACTGCCCTAACAGGATTCCTGATAAAGGCAGGCCAAGGATGTAAAAGGTGGGGGGTAAGGAATTTGATCAGATATCAAGGGTGGGGATAACTTAGCAGGATTCTTTGCAAAGACTGGACAGAGCAGGTCAAAGAGAGAAGCAGGGGCCAAGGTCAAGACCTAGAAAAAAAAAGAGACCTCAATGAAAGAGAGCTGATTAAATTCAGTCCAGACAAGAGATTTCATCAAGGTAGGGCCCTGGAATCCTGCACATTAACAACCTCATTAAGATTTAGGAAGGGAAATCCTCTGAGCGGCCAGAAGTACCCAGTCACACAGGCAAATATTGCAAGAGCCAAGACTAGAAGTGTCCAGGCAGGTTCGATTCAGTGTTTCAGGGAACTCATATGCTAAATACGAAGTTCACCTGTGACTCTGTCCATGTAGGTTATCCAGGATCGAAAGCAACTTTTACCTACAGTAATTTAAGCAGGAAGCATCCCTACCTAAAAAGTGGAAATCCTGGACTCCTCCCCTTCACGTTGAAGCTTTAACTCTGAGGAACAAAGGAAAGAAGGTCTGGGAAGGAATGGGTTACAGGAGAGCCCAATGCGGGGCAAGGCCAGGCCTGTCGGATTCCCCAACTGCCTGTAGTCATTGGGAATAATTAGACCCTCCGGTAATGGGCAAAGAATAAGAACAGATATTTCAAGAGCCAGATCCCAAGACATTATAAAACAATAGGAAGTGGCGGGAGACATTTTCCCACAAGACTCTTACCTTGGAGAGCCACGTACCCCCACAGTGCAAACAGTTTTCAAAACTGGGTTCAGAGTCTATCAACCATTCCATATATCCTCACTAATTTAATGCTTTGCCTGTGAAAAAGGGGCTGAATTTTTTGAAAATGTTTTTTCTTATTTTTTGATTATTTATTTTTGAGAAAGAGAGAGAGAGACAGAGAGAGGGAGAGACAAAGCAGGGGAG
>PISW01009033.1:0-65798 GCA_004023785.1 Mungos mungo
CGTCCCTCTCTCTCCCCAACTCTCTTTCCCTCTTCCCCTCCCCCTCGTCCTCCATTAGGTTTCTCCTATTCTCCTGTTAGACCTATGAGTGCAAACATATGGTATCTGTCCTTCTCTGCCTGACTTATTTCGCTTAGGATGACACTCTTGAGGTCCATCCACTTTGCTACAAATGGCCAGATTTGGCTGACAGTTTAAAGTAATTTAAGTTGGGGTGCCTGGGGGGCTCAGTCAGTTAAGTGTCTGACTTCGGTTCGGCTCACGATCTCACGGTTCATGAGCTCAAGCCCCACATCAGGCTCTGTACTGACAGCTCAGAGCCTGGAGCCTGCTTCAGATTCTGTTTCCCTTCCTCTCTGACCCTCCCCTTCTCACATTCTCTCTCTCTATCTCTCTCTCTCTCTCAAAAATAAATAAACATTAAAAATTTTTATTTTAATTAAAAAACTAAAGTAATTTAAGTCAGCATACATTTTCCTGAGCATGCCTTAGGTCAGTCATATCTCTCCTACATCTTGAGGACCCCCTAGTGCACTTCCCAGGTACCTCTGAGACTTTTTTCTAGGTTCTAACAACCATGGAAAATTAGCTATACAGATGTATTTGTTTTCTGACCATTCCAAGAAAAGCTTTAGACCTTTCCAAAACAGTTAGCACCCATCCAAAACAATCAGTCTTTTTTCAACTTTGCCTTTTACATTCAGGGGTCCCAAAGGAAAGAACATAACTAGTCTTAGTGTTTGGCAGGTGACTCACCTCTCTGCCAGCTCTTTCCCCATAAGGCACACATCTCCCCCCATCCTTGCCTTTCATGCTGCTCTGGGTACTGATACTTAGAAAAGCGTCTGTGTGCCTCTAGCATACTCATACTTCCCTGGGCAGTACAGCTCATTTGCATGGTCACACTAAAGAGATTTGGTGTCTCTAAAATCCTAGCCAGTATCAAGACTTTGCTTATTTTTTGGTTTGCCAGAACATAATAAACTTTTCAAATGGAAATATGAAAAAATAGATTTGTAGATTTAAATCTGGAAAGAAATTAGAAACAATCTATCAGTCTTAGAGTAATCTAGCCTGATCAAAGTCACTCAAAGAGGTTTACAGCACCATCAAAAGAAAAATTGTTATCTGCACTATTTTCTGTTGTATTCAAATGTGTATCTTCACTTTGGAATCATAGCAAATCACTCACACATCAGCTGAATCCCAAAGAACAACTTCTGGATTTTAAGAAATTTACTAAGTATCTTTTTTTATTTATTAATTTATTTTAATTAATATCATAACATTAGATGCCTCCTTTAATTATAGGATTTTACATGTATGTTAATATAAGTTATTGTAAAATGAAACCAAAGCTGTTTATGTAGTCATGTATATCCTATACGGGTAGTATATATGGTTTTCTAGGTTCTTTAGGACCTAGAGCAATCTGTAGAGAAATATAATTTACATTGAAAAATCCATTTTGTAGTCAACTCTTCAGAAAACCAAAAGAGGCAAAAGGAGTAACACTTGTAAACGAACACAAATCTACAGCATTAGCATGAACTATCAATTATTTTAATAATCATTATAAATGAAAAATCCAATATCAGCTCAAAGAACCAGATACAGGGGTGTCTGGCTGGCCCAGTCAGTAGAGAATGTGACTCTTGATCTTAGGGTTATGAATTCGAGCTCCATGTTGGGTGTAGATATTACTTGAAAAATAAAATCTTTAAGGGTGCCTGGGTGGCTCAGTCTAAGTGACCAACTCCTGGTTTCAGCTCACATCATGATCTCACAGTTTGTGAGTTCAAGCCCCACATCGAACTCTACAGCTGGCAATGCGGAGCCTGCTTGGGATTCTCTTTCACTCCCTCGCTCTCTGCCCCTCCCCCAATCACAATGCCTCCGTCTCCCTCACGATCAATAAACTTTTTACAAAATAAATTATCAAAACAGAATCTTAAAAAACACTAGAGCAACATTATAGTCCATAATCCCTTAGCTGAAATCTACATGCCCAGATATATTTCAAACTTCAGAATTTGGGGATTTTACTGAGGTAAATACAGCCTACTTGCTTCGTGTTATATAACAAGACAGCAGAGCCTGGCAACATTCCTTTAATCAAACCATCAATATTTCTGTAGCAAAGAGCATGAATATTAACAGTAAGTGAAGTAAATAAGACCATAAATAGACTCACCTCCGTTCAAGTTTTCTACCAAATTCGTTTAGGTCAGCTCCAGCTCAAGTTTTGTCATTCAATAAACTAAAAAAAATAATTTTCTAAGCTTTTCATATTTCAGAGTTGTATCTACAATATTATGGAACTAGTATATTGTTAAAGATAACTTTGTCTTGAGACTCCACATAATCAGTGTACTAAGCAATGCATATTTTAGCATCTTTGAGTTTCGAAGGGGTCTTTTTGTGTTTACATGATTTGTTTATTTCTTTGTTTTTGTTTCTTTGATTTGGGGGATCTTCAACAAGACATTACTATAAACTTCACTTTACGCAGTACGTATGTTAGAAAAATTAAATCATACTTAATTTGCTTACCAGGCCGGCTGTGTAAAATAACCGTCAAAGAAGAGTGACTGTTCCAGAATAGATGTGTTTTGTAAGTAGGGATCTTCACAGGTCAGATTCTTGAATTGGGCCTATCTGTACGGTAAAAATCAGCAAAAAATCAGACCAAAGTTTGTATCTGTAACATGAAGAAGTAACTATAATGCCAGCGTGGTTATTAACTCTCTTTCTGCCTTGAAGGTGAGGAGTGGTTATGCACACTGGCACACACACACACACGCACACACACCTACATATCCATGCACTCCAGTAGACTCAAGTTCTGAGAATACATAACTACGGTAATTATTTTTACCTCTCATGGGAGTTTTTGACTCTTCTGACTTAACTGGTTTTTTAATTCCTTTCTTTTCTCTACAGTAGTGATAACATGTACCTAATTTTATTTGTGTTAACATTATATTAATAGCTCATTCGATCATTGTAGATATGCGTTATAAATATTTCATATTCTGGCATTTAAAACACAATGTTGTTTTCAAATAGAATGACTCAGGGCTTGAATGCCAGTGTGAGCTAAAAATATGATTCCAAAGAGTTTCTCATCTTTCAGAGTAAAGATTGGTAAAAACTTTAAGAGACTGACCTTCTTTCACAATAAAATTCTCAGGAGTAATTCCTTATGTTGTAGAAGACCGGTAGATTCTTAAAAACTATTACATATAGAGAGCAAATTTCTAACAATGTCATTATTACTAAAAAGACTGAATATTATAATGTAATTATAGAAAGCACAAGTCAGAGGGGACTATGGAGGTCAAGCCCCCATTGCACATTGAGAGCGGTGAACTTCCCTCTGAGATCACCAACTCCAGGACTAGTGCTCTTCAACCCACCGATCTAATCTTTTATTGCCTTAGGTGTGTTTATCTTGTATCCCCATTAGAACCACAAGCAACCTGATCAGAGAAGCCATGCACGATTCTTCTCTTTCATTTCTCCTGTGAAAGCGAGAGCTATCATTATTCCCCCCAAATAGTTGAAGTTGCCACTAATCGATCTTTCACTGTGATTTTAACCTACAGCATCCAAGACTCTGCTCTACTTTTTCCAAGCATGGCATGTATTTTCAAAGAATTCCAGTCTTGCCATGGGCTGCCAGCTGCATGTCCCTATGCATAGTGACATTCAAATAAGAACTCAATGCACAGCAACAAGTAGCAGGGTTTATGTCCAGTGGAAATTGTTGATTTTATTCTCACAATATATGTTCACAAAGGTGACAAAATCAGGCCATTAGACCATTTTGGGGAAGCCGTTTCCATGCAAAGCCCCAAATGTGGGTTGAAATTTGCACAGGAAGCTTTGCTGCGGCTAAAGGCAGTGGAGCATGGAGAGGCTCCTTTGCCTCTATCCAACACAAAGGCACAACTTAGGTGAAGAAAGTGGCTTGTTTTCAGAGTTGGTGCCACAACATTGCATTCTATGGGAGAGGAAGCACTAGAAGATTCAGTTAGGCTTCCCAACTGGATGATCTATAAAATAAGGATAATCCCTGTAACTGGTTTAAGATGATCATGATGTCACCATAAAGAGTTCGCTTGGCGTTGAATCTTGGCTAGAATCTTGACATATCCTACGTTATTTTTTCATGCTTCATTCCCAAATTAGGCTTAATATTAATGCTGGAATATACTACTGTTAATAGACATTTTATCTTACCTGTTAACAGGAAGCAAATCTTTAGCAATGACTACATGGGGGGAAGTGAGAATACCTTCTAGATTGAAACATCCTAAAACTATTTCACCATTTTAGGTGAAGAGTTCTTTGGTTACTTTTGACATTTGTTTACTTTGATACAATTCTGAGTGTACAGAAAAGCTGTAAGAGTAGCTAGGACAAGGAACTCCCATATATTCTTTACCTAGATACACTAATGGTTGAAATTGTTTCTATTTTTTCCCATTTGTTGTCTCTCTCTTTGTCTCTCTCTCTCAACCACCTGACGATAGGTTGGAGACACCATGTCTTTTTACCCCTAAACTCTTCAGTGTGTATTTCCCAAGAGCAAGGACATGCTTTTATATAACTATAGTACACTTAATAAAATCAAGAAATGTAATATTGGTAACTATGTATTAAGTAATTATAGTTACATTTTTTAAATAACATACAAATTTTATATTTTTTCTTGAATTCTGCTAATTAAAATATTTTAATGCTTTATTTATTTTTGAGACAGAGAGAGACAGAGCATGAATGGGGAGGGGCAGAGAGAGAGGGAGACACAGAATCGGAAGCAGGCTCCAGGCTCTGAGCTCTCAGCACAGAGCCCGACGCGGGGCTCAAACCCACGAACATGTATCATGACCTGAGTCGAAGTCAGAGGCTTAACCAACTGAGCCACCCAGGTGCCCCAAATTCTGCTAATTTTAAAATGATGTGGTTTTGAATGTAATTTTTCAGTTGACTGGTCCTTAACATAAGCTAGTCACTTTTCTAAACAGCATGCTTAACAAGTTATAATTTAAATAGGATCTAGAAGTTAGTACATGTGCAGACTCATACATAACCATACACTCAGAAAGCCTTATTGGTCCTGGACCAATCACTATAGCTAATATCTATTAACAGACCCCATAATCATGGAGAAAGTTGTATAACAATGTGTGGGTCAAATCTTGTTAACTCACTGGAGATCTCTTGGCATGATGATATATTTGACATTCCTGCTCATATTTTTTAAAGTAGAAAAATTATATAAGAAGGATAAAATTAAATAAGAACTGGGGAAGATATAAAGAAACTGATTTATATTGGGGAGGAGAGCTGAGTACCAACTAAGAGAAAAATTTCAATTTGGAAACTCAGCAGTTCACTCTTCTTCAAATTCTAACATTCAGTGATTCGAGATTTTCATTCTCCTACTACTGTGTTTTTGAATTTTAAATTATGCAGTTACCTGAGGTGACCTATATATCAAATACTTTATCCTTCAAATTATTACCTAAACTATGTCTAGAGTTAGACATAAACATGAACCCACCAGCAATATTTTATTTATATTTTTTTAATTTTTTTAATGTTTATTCATTTTTGAGAGAGATATAGAGTGCAAGTGAGGGAGATGCAGAGAGAGAGACACAGAATCTGAAGCAGGCTCCAGGCTCTGAGCTGTCAGCACAGAACTCGACATGGGGCTTGCACCCATGAGTGGTGAGATCATGACCTGAGCTGAAGTCAGACGCTTAACCGACTGAGCTACCCAGGTGCCTTAGCAATATTTTATTTACATCCTCCTTATTTCAAAAAAAATGTATGAGTGCTTAGATAAGTAGATAAAATATAATAAGAAAAGATAAGCTTAAAAACCTACTGGATTAGTCAGACAAGAATGAGAAATAAAAGGCATCCAACTTGGTAAGGAAGCAGTAAAACTTTCACACGTGACATCATACTATATATAGAAAACCCTAAAACTCCACCAAAAAACAACTAGAACTGATAAATTAATTTGGTAGGGTTGCAGGATATAAAATCAACTTAAATAAATGTATTTTTTACACTTAATCTATACACTAATAACAAAGCAGCAGAAAGATTAATTAAGAAAACAGTCCCATTTACAATGGCATGAAAAATAATAAAATATCTAGGAATAAACTTAACCAAGGGGATGAATGATCTGTACTCTGAAAACATTGATGAAAGAAATTCAAGATGACACAAACAAATGGAAAGATATTCCTTGCTCATGGATTAAAAGAATATGTTAAAATGTCCATGCTACCCTAAGCAATCTACAGATGTAATGCAACCCCTATTAAAATACCAACAGAATTTTTCACAGAAAAAGAACAAATAATCTTAAAATCTGTTTAGAACCACAAAAGACCCTAAATAGTCAAATCAATCTTGAAAAAGAAGAGCATAACTAGAAGTATCACAATCCCAGATTTCAAGAAATACTACAAATCTGTAGTAACCAGAACAGTATGGTATTGACACAAAAACAGACACATAGATCAATGAAACAGAATAGAGAGACCAGATATAAACCCATGATGATATTGTCAATTAATCTTTGACAAAAAGGTAAGAATATACAGAAGGAAAAAAGACAGTGTTTTCAACAAATGTGTGTTGGGAAAGTTGGACAGCCAACATGCAAAAGAATATAAAACTGGGCCACCTACTTAACACCATACATAAAAATAAACTCAAAAAGGATTAGTGACCTAAACATGAGACCTGAAATCATACAAACTCTAGAAGAGAGCAGAGGCAGCAATTTCTCTGACATCAGCCATAGCAACTTTTTTCTAATATATCTCCTGAGAGAAGAAAAACAAAATACTACTGGTACTACATCAAAATAAAAATATTCTTCACAGCAAAGAAAACAATCAGCAAAACTAAAAGACAACCTACTAAATGAGAAAAGATATTCGCAAATGACATATCTGATAAAGGTTATTATCCAAAGTATATAAAGAACTTATACAACTCAACACCAAAACAAACAAACAAACAACTATTCCAATTAAAAAATGAGCAGAAGACATGGACAAACATTTCCCCAAAGAAGACAGCCAAATGGCCAATAGACACATGAAAAGATGCTCAACATCACTCATCATGAGGTAAATGCATATCAAAACCACAATGAGATATCACCTGAACTGGTCAGATTGGCTAAAATTAACTCAGGAAACAATAGATATTGGTGAGAATGCGGAGAGAAAAGAATCCTCATTCACTGTTTGTGGGAATGCAAACTGGTACAACCACTGTGGAAAACAGGGTGGACAGTCCTCCAAAAATTAAAAATAGGAATTACCACATGATCCACTAATTCCACTAGAAGGCATTTGCCCAAAAAATATGAAAGCACTAATTCAAAAAGATATATGCACCCCTATGTTTATTGCAGCATTATTTACAGAAGCCAAATTATAGAAACAGCCCAAGTATCTCTTGACAAATGAATGGATAAAAATGATGTGATATGTATATATATGTATATATGGTATGTGTATATATGTATATAATATGTATGTATATGTGTATATGCATGTATAATACATATATATAACACACACATATATAATGGAATATTACTCAGCCATAAAAAGGAATGAAATCTTGCCATTTGCTAAAATGTGGATGAATCTAGAGAGTATAATGCTAAGTAAAATAAGTCAGAGAAAGACAAATACCATATGATTTTAACCATATGCAGAATTTAAGAAACAAAATTAACAAACAAAGAAAAAAGAGACAAACCAAAACACAGACTCGTAACTGTAGAGAACAAACTGATGGTTAAGAGAGGGGAAGAGAGGGGGATGGAAAATGGGTGAAATTGGTGAAGATTAGAGATACATTTGTCCTGATGAGCACTGAGTAATGTATAGAATTGTTGAACCGTTATATTTTACACCTGAAACTAATATAACACTGTGTGTTAACTATATTGGAATTAAAAAAAAATAAAGAGAAGTAGGGGTGATAGCAAGGCAAAAAAAATGATTGGATTAGAAAAAATTTAACAAGTTAAGATATAATTCAAAGTGAAGCTAGGACATCAATGAAAGATCCCTTCTCAGCCTACCATTTTAGCATATTGTCGGTACTCAATAATTACAGATTGATAATAAAAGCAAAAATTTATTGAGTGCTTTTCATGTACTAGATCTTGTGTCTAAGAGCAAAAACAGCATTATGTTATTTAATCCATATATTCACCTCTGAGGTGAGTTCTATCATCATACCCATTGTACAGATGCTTACACTGAGTTTCAAAAAAGCTAATTTGCCAATAATGGCAAAACTGGGCTGCAAGCCCAGATAGTCTAACACTTGGAATTTTAGCCACTGTACCATGCAACCTCCAAAATTAACTTTCTAAGAATTCCTGCTCATGAAACTCTTGGTGAAGGACAGAGAGAGAAGTTCGTCTCAGTACAACCTCAGCTCTGTTGAGCGAATGAAAGAATAAATGGTCATGGTAGGCCATACTTTTTATCCTAAGCTTTCTAACATCCAAAACAAAAAAAAAAAAAAGGAAACAAATTTAATTCCATGATTCTCAGTGTCTTTCAGAAAAAAGCAAACCAATTTATTGAGAGAAGCATAAATAGAAACATAGTGTACTGGTACACACAAGACCAGAAAACAAAATGAAAAGCCCAACAGTGGAAACACCAAGTGCATATAGAAATATGACCAATCATATATTTTCCTTTAATTGTAGCCAATGTCGAACAAAATATGAAAATATAATAACATAATGAGCCCATCACCCAACTCAACTAATGACAAATTTTGTTTCTTCTGGATCCACTCCATCCCCTCACTTTCTATCCCCACTCTATGATTTGAAATGAATCCTAGACATAACATTTCATTCATTAACATGTCAGTATGGATCTCTTAAGATAAGCTCTGTATTTTTTAACATAACTACAATACCATGACCATATCTAAAAGCATAATAATAATTCTTTAAAATCTGTTCAATGTTTAAATTCTCAATCTTCTCTTGAATCTTGTCATCTTTTTAAGTTTATTTACTTTGAGACAGAAAGAGAGAAAGAGAGACAGAGAGAGAGAATAAGTGTGAGAGGGGTAGAGAGAGAGGAAGAGAGAGAATCCCAAGAGAGCTCCCCACTGTCAACACAGAGCCCGAGGCGGGGCTTGAACTCACAAACTGTGAGATCAGACCCTGATGAAATCAAGAGTCAGTCACTTAACCATCTGGGCCACCAGGTGCTCTGAATCTCACCATTTTAAAAAAGCTGTTTGTTTGAATCAGAATCCATATAAGGTCCATACATTGCAATTTATAACCACTTCTTTTTAACGCTCTGATTTCACTGTAATATATAATGGAAAGTGCATTAGTGGAGGAGTAAGAAGGCATGTGGTAAAGGAGATGTGGGTTCAGGTCCAGTTTCATCTTCTTCACCTTGAACAAGACACATTCTTTTTGTCTGTAAAATGAAGCAGGTGACAAGACAATATTCAGAGTCCCCTTCAATGAGATAATAACTGGTCAGACCATTCTATTATGGATAAAGGGCTCATGATCAGAAAGCTAAATGGTCTCTGTCTGGCTTAGGAATAAAAGTGATATGTGCTTTGTAGAATGAGTCCGGAAGTCTTCCTTACATTTCTATTTTTTGGAATAACTTGAGAAGGATCGGCGTTAACTCTGCTTTAAATGTCTCGTAGAATTCCCCTGGGAATCCATCAGGTCCTGGGCTTTTATTCGTTGGGAGATTTTTGATAACTGATTCTATTTCTTCACTGTTTATGGGTCTGTTCAGATTTTCTATTTCTTCCCATTTGAATTTTGGTAGTGCATGTGGATTTAGGAATTTTTCCATTTCTTCTAGATTGTCCAGTTTGTTGGCATATAATTTTTCATAGTAATCTTTGATGATTGCTTGTATTTCTGAGGGATCTGTTGTAATAGATCCATTTTCCTTCATGATTTTGTCTATTTGAGTGTGCTCTCTTTTCTTTCTGAGGAGCCTAGCTAGAGGTTTATCAATTTTATTTTTTCAAAAAACCAACTCATGGTTTCATTGATCTGTTCAATTGTTTTTGTGGATTCTATCTTGTTTAATTCTGCCCTGATCTTTATTATTTCTCTTCTGTTGCTGGGTTCAGGGTGCTCTTGCTGCTCCCTTTCTAGTTTCCTTAGGTGGTCTGTTAGGTTTTGAGTTTGTGCTTTTTCAAGTTTGTTGAAATACGCATGGATTGCAATGAACTTCCCTCTTAGGACTGCCTTTGCTGTGTCCCAAAGAGTTTGGATTGTATTTTCATTTTCATTTGTTTCCCTATGTCTTTCAATTTCCTCTCTAATTGCCAACAAAAAAAAAGAGAACTACAGGCCAATATCCTTAATGAATACAGATGCAAAAATACTCAACAAGATACTAGCAAATCGAATTCAATGGCATATAAAAAGAATTATCCATTATGATCAAGTTGGATTCATACCTGGGTTACAAGGCTGGTATTTGCAAATCCATCAATGCGATACATCACATTAACAAAAGAAAAGAAAAAAAAACCATATGATCCTGTCGGTAGATGCAGAAAAAGCATTTGACAAAGTACAACATCCCTTCTTAATAAAAACCCCCGAGAAAGTTGGGATAGAAGGAACTTACTTAAACATCATAAAAGCCACTTATGAAAAGCTTACAGCCAATGTTATCCTCAATGGGGAAAAACTGAGAGCTTTCCCCCTGAAATCAGGGACATAACAGGGATGTCCACTCTCATCACTGTTGTTTAACATAGTGCTGGAAGTCCTAGCATCAGCAAACAGACAACAAAAGGAAATAAAAGGCATCAGAATCAGCAAAGAAGAAATCAAACTTTCACTTTTCACAGATGACATGATACTGTACATGGGAAACTCGATCAACTCCACCAGAAGCCTTCTAGAACTTATCCATAAATTCAGTAAAGTTGTAGGGTACAAAGTCAATGTACAGAAATCAGTTGTATTCTTATACACCAAAAATGAAGCAACAGAAAGAGAAATCAAGAAACAGATCCCATTCACAATTGCACGAAAAACCATAAAATACCTAGGAATAAACCTAACCAAAGAGGTAAAAGACCTGTATGCTGAAAACTATAGAAGGAAATTCAAGAAGACACAAAGAAATGGAAAAATGTTCTGTACTCATGGATCGGAAGAATAAACATTGTTAAATGTCATAATTACCCAAAGCAATTTACACATTCAATGCAATCCCCATCAAAGTTGCAGCAACATTCTTCTCAAAGCTAGAACAAACTATCTTAAAATTCGTATGGGACCACAAAAAACCCTGAATAGCCAAAGTAATATTGAAAAAGAACCAAAACAGGAGGCATCACAATCCCAGACTTTAGCCTCTACTACAAAGCTGTCAGCATCAAGACAGTATGGTAATCGCACAAAAAACAGACACATGGACCAATGGAATAGAATAGAGAGCCCAGAACTGGACCCAAAAGTGTACGGCCAAATAATCTTTGACAAAACAGGAAAGAGTATCCAATGGAAAAAAGATAGCCTCTTCAACAGGTGGTGTTGGGAGAGCTGCACAGCAACATGTAGAAGAATGAAATTAGACTGCTTTCTTACACCATTCACAAAAATAAACTCAAAATGGATGAAGGATCTGAATATGAGACAGGAAACCATAAAAACCCTAGAGGAGAAAGCAGGAAATAGCCTCCTTGACCTCAATCGCAGCAATTTCTTACTTGACACATCCCCAAAGGCAAGGGAATCAAGAACAAAAATGAAAAAAACTATTGGGACCTCATCAATATAAAAAGCTTCTGCACTGCAAAGGAATCAATTAAAAAAACCTAATAGGCAACCAACAGAATGGGAAAAGATAGTGGCAAATGGCATATCCGATAAAGGGTTAGGATTCAAAATATACAAAGAACTCACTAAACTCCATACACGAAAAATGAATAACCCAGTGAATAAATGGACAGAAGACCTGAACAGACACTTCTCCAAAGAGGACATCCAGATGGCCAACAGGCACCTGAAACGATGCTCAGCTTCACTCATCATCAGGAAAATACAAATCAAAACCACACTGAGATACCACCTCACACTGGTCAGAGTGGCTAAAATGAACAAATCAGGAGACTATAGATGCTGGCGAGGATGTGGAGAAACAGGCACCCTCCTACACTGTTGGTGGGAATGTAAACTGGTGCAGCCGCTCTAGAAAACAGTATGGAGGTTCCTCAAAAAACTATCCATAGAACTCCCCTATGTCCCAGCAATAGCACTGCTAGGGATTTACCCAAAGGATACAGAAGTGCTGATGCATAAGGGCACATGTACCCCAATGTTCATAGCAGCAATGTCAACAATAGCCAAAACATGGAAAGAGCCTAAATGTCCATCACCTGATGAGTGGATCAAGAAGATATGGTATATATACACAATGGAGTACTACATGGCAATGAGAAAGAATGAAATCTGGCCATTTGTAACAAAGTGGATGGGCCTCGAGGGTGTCATGCTAAGCAAAATAAGTCAGGCAGAGAAGGACAGATACCATATGTTTGCACTCATAGGTCTATCAGGAGAAACCTAGCAGAGGACCATGTGGAGGGGAAGGGGGAAAGAGACCTGGGGAGAGCGAGGGACACAAACCATGAGAGACTATTGAATACTGAAAACAAAACCGAGGACTGAAGGTGGAGGAAGAGCGGGGGAAGGGGGTGATGGTCATAGAGGGGGGCACTTGTGGGGAGAAGCACTGGGTGTTATATGGAAGCCAATTTGACAATAAACTATTATAAATTTTTAAAAAAAGAAAGAAAGATAAATGGATCACAGATTTAAATTTACAATAGAAAAATTAATTATTTGATATAAATTGTCAACTCTCATAAATAATATCTCAAGAATTTTCAGGCAACATCCTTTATGTTACTTGGAGCCCTGCAGTTTTTCTCTCTTCACTGACAAACCTCACCTATGAGTTTTACAGACCCAATTCTGTACCAACCTAATTGTAATCAGAATCAAGTTTTAAAAGTCTGCAGGTGTGATTATTCAATATCTAAATACCGTTAAGCCTCAGCTTTACAATCAATCTTTTTCTCTGAAGCTAACTTATCTAGGTGGTAAATGTGGGATGGAGAGGAAAGGGCAAGAGAAATATTTGTTGAATTATTGTTGTTGTTGTTGGTGGTGGTGGTGGTGGTGGTGGTGGTGGTACTAGTACTAGTAGTAGTAGTAGTAGTATTCAGAAGGTTGTCTTGTCTTGCTTAATCCCCAGGAAGTTTAGGTAAAATGGCAGAACAGGAATTGGAACCCAACCTCACTCCTCCAAAACCTGTGCTATATTGTTGTTTAGAAACAGAAATATTAGTCTCAACTTCAGAACAATGTTATAACGATTGAATGAAAAAAGAGAAATGTTTTTTAGAAAGTACCTTGTAAATCATAAAGTTCTATGTTCACAGAGGTCTTCTAAGGAATATTTTACTTGTAACTTTTAAAATGTCCAGACTCAATATTAGCATATAGGCCATATCTGGTTGCTTCTGGTGGCTTTCAAATAGAGTCTCCCAAAATACATGGGGACATTCTTAAGTTACAATTCCTTCTCCCTTTCACATACCTCTCCATCCAAACTGCCCTGCACCACATTTGTCTTCTCTCAACTTTCCCGAGGGCTGTTCGATGCTCTGGGGAAAGAGGAGACACATGAACTGTTTCACACAGCCAGCTGAGCATATAGCAGAAGACAGTCAGGAAGTACTTTTCAAGACGTTCGATTGCATTAAAATCATCACCCTTCAATTTCCCTATAAATTGAATTTCTTACACAAACAGCAAGTAAGCTGCCATAAAATTTCAGTCTCCATCTGGCAAAATCAGCATTATGCATGGATTTCTACACCATAAGTGAAGGGTATTGTCAGATTTGAACCTTCCCCAGAGAAACTGGGACACAAAGCACAATTGGAGACAGGAGCAGCACATGCCGACCTATGGTGTTCATTCTAAATGGATGACACATGAACTTCAAAGAGTATTTTACAATGCACTGCATGAAAGAATTCAAGTCAGGGGTGGCTGGAATTGAAAGACAAAACAAACATTTCCATTTGCTAGGTAGGGAGTGAACGAGTTACAGTGAGCCCCCCTTGTTAAATTCAGGGCCTGGAGTAAAAAGTGTAGTGAACATGCAGAGCTCATTATTGTGCTTCCTAGTAAAGTGGACAAAAAGCATATTTCTGAAATGATGTTTATTACCATATCGTGTAGTCTCTTAAGAGGCTGAACAGCTGCTGTCTAACCACTGTCCTAATGGAAAGCAAATTTGGAACTTTGGAAGTTTTTGGTGATGTTGAGAATTGGGGGCTGGCAGGGAGAGGTTTCCTTCCTTCCTTCCTCTCTTTCTCTCTCTCTTCCTCCCTTTCTTTCTTTCCCTGTTTCTTTCTTTCCTTCCCTCTTTCTTTCTCTTTGCTTCCTTCCTTCTTTCTCTTTTCTTTCTTTCCTTCCTCCTTCCTTCCTTTCTCCTTTTTCTTTCTTTCTTTCTTTCTTTCTTTCTTTCTTTCTTTCTTTCTTTCTTTCTTTCTTTCTTTCTTCTGTTATTTTGCAAAGATTGTACTACTAGATTAATGACTGGGTTACTTTACCAAATTGGTGTTTAAGCCTCAGTTATACCACGTATAAAGTAATTATACAGTACATGGCTAGATTAGGAAATTTACTTTGCCCAAATAATGAAATCACTAATTGCTCCAATGCATTGTCCTCAAGAAAAATGGTGTTATTATCCTAACAGAAAGGAAGGGAAATTCAATCTACTTTTATAAAGCTTCCCAAAATTCATTGAACATGGAGGATTATCAATAAATAAAACTTTACAGCTAATTTTCTCATAGAGATATTTGAAACTATAACCTGCCAGATTTTCAATACTAACCAAAAACAACCTCCTCAGAGTGTGCAACAAAGATTCAGCAAAAATAGACACAGACAAAATACAATAATGTCACAACATACAACAGAAGAGTTGTCAGGTGACAGGTATGGTAATCAAATGAGACTGGGTTGCCTTGGGGAAATAGCACAAACTCTCTGAAAGGATGACAGGCACGAGTAGAGAATGTAAAGAGTCCCCAACTCCTCTTCTGGTGATGTAATGCCACAGGGTTAAAACATAGGGAGAAGCGGCAACCCAGGAATCCCAAAACTGTTATTGAAAACACACAATTTCAATTATGTCTCAGTGAAGCTAGAAAAATACTTTTTAAATTTTAATTTTTTAATTTTAATTTTTTGAGAGAGAGAGAGAGAGAGAAAGTGCAGCAGGGGCAGAGGGAGAAGGAGAGAGAAAATCCTAAGCAGGCTCCACACTGGGCGTGAGCCCCATGTAGGCTCAATCTTATGACCACGAGATAATCACCTAAGCCAAAATCAAGAGTTGGACACTTAACTGACTGCACCATTCAGGTACTCTGAAAAAAATTTTTAATTTTAAAAGAAATACTAGTCCACCAACACATAAAAAATTTATAATAAAAAACATAAGCCTAGAATTTAAATCTTTACTCCCAGGATTAAACTTACAGTTCTTAAGCACTTAACTTATAAACTTAGAAAGTAAGATGAAAAGGCAAAGAAACAGAACAAGAAATATACAAACCTAGTATTTCCATGAGAAGGCTCATGGGGAAAATCAGTACTTGAACCCAGAATAATTCTTCATATTATTGCAGATGATTATGATGGCTACCATCAAAGTGAGAGTGTGTTTGGGACTAATTGGGTGTTATTATGCACTTTGGGGGAAACTGATTGAGCCTTCCCACATGATGGAACTTTCAGATTCATCTCATTTCCTGATTTCAGATGATTGGTTCTCATCATCCAACTGTAAAGATTTGGATCATCCCAATCACATTCCGTAGTTACAAGGGACTGAGCACATCTGCAGCACAGCAGTGAGCATTGTACACCTCAAAGGAAAGCCATCCACATGAGATCCATGATGTGTGTTTCCAATGTCAAATGCAATTAACTTTTAAATGGATACTTGGATTTTGGGAGCATTCACCCAAAGCTTTCACTGGCGATTGCCTGAGTGATGATTTCAGCTCTGCTCATCAAGGACGGCTGTCCCTTCCATCCACTCACTCCCAGAACAACCTGACACTCATCCCAATCTGCTTAGCCCATATGGACAAGGGTATCAAGTCTATGTTTGTTTATGATCATCTTCTAAAATAGGAGGTCACTGAGAGTGATAGTGTTTGTGAGAAACAGTCTCCACTATTTTATGTCATGATTAATATTTTTTATTTGCCCTTGAAATGCACAGACTATGGGTATAATAGATATCAGAGCATAGGGTTAACCTTCTTTATGTCCTGGGTTCATCTGTGTAACAATACGTGGCATTTCATTAAGTAGGAGTCTCCTTTATATGAATGCAGAATAATCCATTTTCTGCTATCATTATTTCATCATCCTGAAATTCAAAAATGCTTTAGTTCCATTTCTTTGGTCCACAGACATTAACATTTCATTCACAGGGGAGCAGTTTCAGACCACTGATATTACAGTTAAATGGTTTTGCCTAGAAATAGTTATAAATGGTTTATCGTCCTTTTGGGACCATGTAGTCAAGATCAGAGCTCTAGTCTAAGCAGAATTCAGATACTTTTGAGTATGTGTGACCAAGTGGTGGGGAAAGACTCTCTGAAGCCATTTGTCCATGGCCTGAGGTGCCTCTTAGGAGCCACTACCTGAGAGGAGGGGCAGGTGCCCTGGCTGGAGGGGAGGGATGGTTCTGACCCTCTGTTACAGTTTCCCAACCAGCTCAGTAACGCCCCCTTCCCAACCCTGAAAGCAAGAGGTTAGAAGTAGAGTGGGGAGTTCTTTCTCTGAAAACTCTGTGAAACTTTGGATCACAGAAAAGGTTGTTTTAAGACTCCTCAAACCACATATAACATAGCATTCTTCCCCATCACCACAAGTCATGCCACAGCTGGGCACTTTAAAAATTCATAATATCCAGGACAATACCAAGTGGAACAGGGGTGAAACCTGGAAAGGGCTGGGACAGAGAATATGGTAAATTCATGTGTAGCAGCCTCAGGACTCAAACACACATTAGGGGAAGAGGGAGTTGATGTGCATCAGCAAGTAAAGAACAAAGCCAGTATCCAAGACATGATATTATACGCCATCCATACTTGTAGGCGGGAGGGCTAGAAAAGACCAGTCTACACTAGTTGATATCCTATAGGGAGTCTGCCTCTCTGGATACTCAGAAATATTGATCAGAGAAATGGGCAACCTAAAAAAGAAATATGCTTAAATTCAGCTAACTTTGAAAATTAGAATTCAGGTTCAACATTCAAAACAACCACAGGAAATTAACAATGATCCTATACCATTTATCAGGAACTCTAAATGGTAAATGGGTAGATTGACTACAGATTTTCAAGGTGCTCTGTAGAAAAAGTTAGATGGATAAATAAATATAAATATGAATGAATGGATTATGTAGCAAGCTAGGCTTCATTATGGTTAGATTCTGATTCTTAGAGGTGTTTAAAATACACTCTGTAATTTATCTGTTGGCTCAAGCCCCCAAATCTGAATACACTGAACAAGCCTACAGTTTCATGAGTAGCTTCCAGGATTCCACTTCCCCAAACTATGAGAAAAAAATGTAGGTCCAGATAGGGAGCAATTCTATTTGAAATGCTTAGCCTGAAATTAAGCACCTTAGGTATGTGACTGGTGCTAAATTTCAAATATAAATTTAAAATAGTAAAATAATAATTATTACACCCTAAAAGAAATGGTATAGGGTTTATCAAAAAAGAGGAGAATTAATCTGTATTAAATAGCCCTCCTCAAGCATTGTATATAAATGACAATATTATGAGAAGAGAGTAGCTCAGCTGACAGTTAATTTCACTGTTTTTGAATGTATACTTAATTCAGTATTAACATGTACTGAGCTCTATGCGAAAGCCCCCAGCATTAGTCTGTACCTCCTCAAGTTTGTGTTAGATATTTATGTTGGACAAGAAAAAGGGATTTCTGTGCAGTGAAATTGGTTGAAAGGACTAAATGATTATGAGTTACCTATTGGTGATATTAAGAATAAATATCTACCTATCTATAGAATGAATCTATTTGGAGATGGGGAAATCTACCAAATAACCTCTCATATAATTTGCTACCTTTTGATGGAGCATACCAATTAATCATCAACAGAAGCATGGGAGCATCAGGCTGTTCCAAATAACTTTAAAAACAGCCTAATTAAATACAGTCAGGTCTCTCTCAAGCCCAAATCACTCACTCATACTCTTTCCCATACATGGCTTTCACAACCTGGTCTGCTATACACAAGGCTGGCAGCCTGAATGACAAGAATTGCACAGGAAAACGTGTTTTAATTTTGGGTACTTCAGACAGGGTTGGTACTTTTGCTATACAGGGCTGCATCAAGAAACAAGCCAAAGTACACATGGTGGAGATTCCCAAATATCACCATAAGTAGGGAAATAAAACAACAAAAGACACAAAAAGAGAGACCAAGGGACACCATTAAAAGAAACACTTCCTTAATGGACAGGCCATGGAAAGTCAATGAGACTCCTTTAATATAGGAGAACTTGCAGGTGCAGAGTGCATAACAAGCTTTTAAAACTGACAAGAGACAGAAAGTTAGCCAAAATGATGAAATGAAAGAACTATCCTCTAGAGAAATTCCAGAAAGAAATGACAGCTAAAGAATTGCTTGAAACAGATATAAACAACATAACTGACCAAGAATTTGGAACAATAGTCATAAAATTAATCACTGGGCTTGAAAAAGTTATTGCTACAAAGATAATGGACCTTAAAAATAGTTGTGATGAATTTTAAAATGCTATAAAAGAGGTTCATAATAAAATGGAAGTGGCTACTGCATGGATTGAAGAGGCAGAGAGGAGAACAGGTGAATTAGAAAACACAATTATAGGAAAAGGGGAAGCCAATAAAAAGAGAGATAAATTGATCCAGGAGCATGAAAGGAGAATCCAAGAACTGAGTGAGTGATGCAATCAAACATAACAATATCCCTATCATAGGAATTCCTGAAGAAGAAGAAAGAGAAAAAGGTCCTGAAGAGCTGCTTGCTCAAATTATAGCCGAGACCTTTCCAGTCTGGGGAAGGAAATAGACATTGAAATCCAGGAGACACAGAGAACTCTCCTCAGATGTAACTTGAATCAACCTTCAGCAAGACACATCATAGTGAAACTGGCAAAATATAAGGATAAAGAGAGAATTCTGAAAGCAGCTAGGGATAAAATAGCCCTAACATACAAAAGACGTATCAGATAAAGGGCTAGTATCCAAAATCTATAAGAAACTCACCAAACTCCACACCTGAAAAGTGAATAATCCAGTGAAGAAATGGGCAGAAGACCTGAACAGACACTTCTCCAAAGAGGACATCCAGATGGCCAACAGGCACATGAAATGATGCTCAGTGTCACTCATCATCAGGGAATACAAATCAAGATACCACCTCACACTGGTCAGAGTGGCTAAAATGAACAAATCAGGAGACTATAGAGCTGGTGAGGATGTGGAGAAACAGGCACCCTCCTACACTGCTGGTGTGAATGTAAACTGGTGCAGCCGTTCTGGAAAACAGTGTGGAGGTTCCTCAAAAAATTAACAATAGAACTCCCCTATGACCCAGCAATAGCACTGCTAGGGATTTACCCAAAGGATATAGAAGAACTGATGTATAGGGGCATATGTACCCCAACGTTTATTAGCAGCACTTTCAACAATAGCCAAGTCATGGAAACAGCCTAAATGTCCATAACTGATGAATGGATCAAGAAGATGTGGTTTATCTCTACAATGGAATAGTACATGGCAATTGAGAAAGAATGAAATCTGGCCATTTGTAGCAACATGGATGGAACTCAAGGTTGTTATGCTAAGCAAAATAAGTCAGGCAGAGAAGGACAGATATCATATGTTTTCACTTATAAGTGGAAGAGGAGAAACTTAACAGAGAGCCATGGGGAAGGGGAAGGGGAAAAAATCATTGGGGAGAGGGAGGGAGGCAACCCATAAGAGACTCTTGAATACTGAGAACAAACTGAGGGCTAATGGGGGAGGAAGAGAGGGGAAGGGTGGTGATGCGCATGGAGGAGGGCACTTGTGGGGAAGAGCACTGGGTGTTATATGGAAACCCAGTTGACAAAAAACTATAAAAGAAAAAAAATTACTATCTTTTAAAAATGTTTAAATTTCTGTTTTGACCTCTCTGAATAAATTATAATTATCATAACCTAAAACTTTAGACTTGCCTAATGTATATAGTGTTTTATGGCAACTTCCATCCTTTCCTCAATGAAAAGAAAGCAGATTCTGGAATGAAGATTTCTTGTTTCAGACTCTTATGGAATCAGCACACTGGACATGGAGGCAGAGGGCCTGAATTAGCATCCTCACTAAGTTTCTGCCACTTACAAACCAGGTGACTGTAGGCAAATTATATAGATATAATATATAGTATATAACATATAAAATATTATATATAATATATAATATGTTCTACATCTTATATATTGCATAATAGGTTATAAGATATATACTGTTATGTACTATAGGTTTTTAGCTATGTTATGTATTATATAATATATATGTTATATATAGTTATGTTACATACTATATAATACATTATGTGCTATATAGGTACAGTTATGTTATATATCTATTATATATTATTTTTGCATAGTTATATTATATATAATCTATATTTCTTTTACATGCAAAATGCAGATATTGATCACCATCTCTCAAGAGATTATTCTGGAGATTGAATAGCCCCTGGAATATAAGTTTGCAGCACCTAGATCTATGTCTTGCACATAATATGTGTTTAATAAATATTCATTATGTATAAATGATCCAATAAATACATTGCCATAATCCCTAGTAAAATAAAGTGGAAACTGGCATGACCTCCTTGTCTCAACTGCACTTCCGTAAACATGACTTTTTTCTCAAGGGGGTCTTATAAGATGTGTAATAAGCAAGCTGCATGCTGTAGCAATAGTCATGATCACTCTTGTTATGCTTATCAGAGGGAGCACTCACTGAGACTGTTTGCCAGGCACTGTGCTAAATGCTTGACATGCTTATCTCGTTTAATCCTCACAATAACACTGGGAAGCAAGCAGAACTCTTTCCCCCATGTTACAAGTGGGGAGCCAGAAGCTAAAAAGGAGGCTAAGCTACTTAGAGATGGAGCTCAGAATGAGAATGCAAACATATATGTCCAGATTTCATGCCCTTTGGAAAGGGCAAGAGTTTGGAGCAAAAAAAGGCTAGGTTGGAGGACCAGTGCTGCCCCTTATGATGTGGGAATACTGATCTAAACCTAACTTCTCCCTGCCTAAATAATCATATCCAAGAAAAGTAAATCCTACATTACCAGTTATTGTGGTGACCAAATAAATTACTGTAATTTACTTCCCTATGAACTTTGTGAGAGTAACACCATGTCCTATGAATATTTAAATCCTGAGTACCAAGCATATAGTAGATTCTTATGAAATTCCCTTAGATACACAGGATTGAGTAAGAATGTAATAGAAATTGTTGGGTAAATAGGATTTCTATTTGATAAATTAGTATCCAGGAACTGCTTGGTAAGTATAAATCACTTTACAAATGCCAATTATCATTATTATCAGCAACTTTACCATGTATTGACCAAGACCCTCCAGAATAGAGATTCTAAGTGATTCCCAAACTCTTCTAATGAACATATTTCTCCACCACTACCAGTGAAATCCTGATCTAGGCCTTCATAGGAGACAAGTAGCAGGTCATCCTAATTACCAACAGATGATTTCAGAAATGAATCTCTTTTTTTTTCAAGGAAGTAGTTGAAAAATCATTATAAAAACATTCAAAATGTGGTCAACAGCAGGAACTCAGCATGAGGCTTGAAGCAAACTGTGGAATCTTTAGAAGCCTACTTTGTGTTCCCAAGGTCAGAGGAACAGACACAAAGCATATTGCAGCATTTAGCCACCCCAGGAGACAGAGCACTCCTTCAACTAGCTTGGGTTTGGCAGAAAAAAAGACTTATAATTTTAAAAAAAAAAAGGCAAGGAAAGTGATATTGCCCATAATACAACCATAATACAAATATTACAACTATAGGCTGTGTCAGATAAGGTATATCAGCTATGTAAAATAACCTATTTGCAAAACGTCTCCTATTCTGTGATGAGAACATGAAACTATGGCTAACTGTAGCTCAAGGCAGCATCCCAAGAGGTACAGATCACCTACCTTGATGCTTCAGTAAGTACATCACTGAGCTGTAGTTTTTTTGAGCATGCAGCAGATACTCTGAGGGTTGACAAAATTTAGAAAAGACCCAGCCAGTCACCATTCTGTATATGTGAATAAATATGCCAAAGAAGACAAAGACCGAAAAACACATCAGAAGGAGTTCAAGTGGTAGCTCATGAGAAGTAACTTGGCATATGGTTTCACTTACAAATCCATCAGTATCAGTCAATTCTTGCACTTAAAAATATCTTCCATGATATGACTCTGAACACAAAATAGGATGGACCAGCAGGGAAAACTTTGTCTGACTTAGAAATTCCTTTTGACCTGACTGACATACTACTCTGGAAAAAAAGGGGGGGGTGTTTCTAAATTCTTTCTCTCATGGAAATAACTACTGTGTATATCAGTGCGTGTCTTTGTGCACACATGTGCATGTGTTTGCATCATGTATGTCTGTAAAGAGAGTACCAGCCTAGAAATTAGGTCCCTGAAGTTCTGTTTCTGGCCCTAAGTCAGTCCCTTTAAACTTCTTGAAAGTGATCACCATCACACCATTCAAACTGGACACAAATCATGTTCCATGAGCTTCTGAGTAGGCTACCTCACTTAATCCCTTGATTAATATCTCCACTTTGTAGACCAAAAAAAACCCACACAAAACAAAAAAACAAAAACAAAACCTGACCCACAAGAAGCCAAGTACTATAAGGGCACCTGGTTGGCTCAGTTGGTTAAGCATCCAACTTTGGCTCAGGTCATGGTCTCACAGTTCGTGGGTTTGAGCCCCATGTCAAGCTCTGTGCTGACAGCTCAGAGCCTGGAGCCTGCTTCAGATTCTGTGTCTTCCTCTCTCTCTGCCTCTCTCCCACTTGCACTCTGTCTCTCTTTCAAGAATAAATCAACATTTAAAAAAAAAATAAGAAGCCAAACACTAGATGCAGAGAAAAGAGCACAGGATGTAGTGTGAGAAGATGTGGTGCATCACTGTCCCACCACATACAGCTGTTGGTCTCTAGTTTAAATTCTATGAAAAATGCATCCTGGCATGCTCTATAAATACTCTATAAATAAGAACTCTGCTTCCTTCTCTCCCCACGCTCAAGGACAAGAAGCTCTTTAGCATAAAGGCTAGAATTCAAATTCAGATCTGTTGACTTAAAAGTCAATAAATAATCTTTCTTGGTACTACAGTAAGGGTGACAAGTTCTATCCTGGACAGGAAGATGAGTCAGAGTGAGCCAAGACAGAGTGGGGAGGGCTCGGAGGCAGAGAACCAGCAGGGAGTTGTGAGGCAACCCCTGGCTGTCCTCTCTACCTCCGATGAGTCATGATTTAACAGCCTACAGGACACTATTTGCAAACCACATCATTTTTCACATCTTCTTTTTGCTGAATATCGAAGTATATCTAGATGCTGAATATGGTGCAGCAGGGCTTTGCAAAGGCTTAGACTAATAATTGTCACTTCAAAATATATTCAAAACATAAATTAAGTAGGCTATGCCACAGAAAACTTATCTCCTCATTTCATCTCTAGAAATGGTAAAATAAAACTAATGCCTGCTAAGAATAGAAAAAATTATCAGCCATAGTTACACCACACTTAGGGAGCCACTGTTAACCTTTTGGTGCAGCCATGTGGAAAATGGGATGGATGTTCCTCAAAAAGTTATAAATACAACTACCCTACTACAATTCAGCAATCATCCTACTGGGTATTTACTCAAAGAATACAAAAGCACTAATTTTTAAGCTTATTTATTTATTTTGAGAGGGAGAGAGAGAGAGAGTACAAGAAGGGGACAGGTAGAGAGAAGGAGAGGGAGAAAATCCCAAGCAGGAGCAAGGCTCAAACTCACAACCCATGAGATGATGACTTGCGCTGAAATCAAGAATTGGAACCTTAAATGATTAAGCCACCCCGGTGCCCCAAAAACATGAATGTAAAGGGATACATGTACCCTTTTGTTTATAACAGCATTATTAATAATAGCCAATTATGGAAGCAGCCCAGTGTCCATCAATTAAAGAAGATATGGGGGGTGTGTGTGTGTGTGTGTGTGTGTGTGTAGTGGAATATTATTCAGCCATAAAAAAAGAATAAAATCTTGCCATTTGCAATGACATGGGTGGAGCTAGAGAGTATAGTGCTAAACAAAATAAGTCAGTCAGAGAAAGACAAACACCATATGATTTCATATGTGGAATTTAAGAAACAAAAGAGCAAAGGGAAAAAAGAGAGAGAAAGACACAAAGCAAGAAACAGACCCATGGGGTGCCTGGGTGTTTCAGTTCGTTGTTTCAGTTCAGTATCTGACTCTTGATTTCAACTCAGGTCATGATCTCAGGGTTAATGGGTTCCATGCTGAGGGTGGAGCCTACTTAAGATTCATTCTCTCTATCTCCCTCTCTCTCTTTTGCGCGCGCGCGCGCGAGCTCCCTGCCCTCTTCTTCACTTGCATGTACTCTTCTCTCTAAAATAAAAAAAAATTAAAATTAAAAAAATATCAGACTCATAATTATAGAGCACAAACTGGTACCAGAGGAGAAGAGAGTGGGGGGGGGGGGGAATGGGTTAAATAGGTAATGGGGATTAAAGAGTGTACTTACCCAGATGAGCACCAGGCGATGTATGGCATTGTTGAATCACTACATTGTATACCTGAAACTAATATAACACTGTATTTTATTAACTGTAATTAAAATTAAAACTTAAAAAAAAACACTTGGTGCATTTACATTTAGTCTTTTCTGATGCATATGATGCATATATATGCATATTTGCATAGAGCATATGTATAAACATGAAACTGGAATCACACTGTACAGCCCTGTACTTTGCCCTTCTAAATTAACTTAAATTGCTTCTTAATGAAACTTTGCAGATATTGATCCCTACTGTTAGATATGTCAGTTACTTCCAATGTCTTTATCATTATAATCAATACTACAATGAGCACCTTTTTACATAAATTTGGCAAAGCCTTTTTCAACTTTTGGGAAGATGTTGTGGGTAAATTTAGGGCATGTTATGGGTGTCCACTATGTGCCAAATACTGTACTGTAATTTATGAGCATTACCTCAATTCTCACCAAAATCATATGAGATAATCTATGACTAATGTCCCTTTTACAAATATGAAAACTGAGTATAAGAGAGATTAAGTATTGCCCAAGTTCACATAGAAATAACAGAGCCAAGATTTGAACACTTCCAGTCTGCATCCAGAGTCTAGACTTTTAATAAGAATGTTGTCAGACTTGCCATGTCTTCTAGCTCTCTCTCCCCTTAAAAGATCTTTCTCCACATCAAATGTAGTGTACAGGACCAGTCCAATTAGAGGGTCCACCTAAGATGATTTGGGAAGACTTGGGAATCTGGAGTTGTCCCCGGTTGCTCTGAGCTCAGGGTGTCATCAACGTGCAACCCTGCACCAAATATTCCCAAGCCCATCCTGCTAATGACAAAAGGGACATCTACTTCAAGATCCCAGATAACACACAACCTAATAAATGATTCTGCCGTTGACTTTTTATCTTGTTGCTTAAGAGCATGTATCTTCCCTTACAAAATTTACCTTCTTTCTGTTTGTGCACATTCTTGAATTTCTCATGTATATCACAAAGTTAACCTCTGAAGGTTAAGCCTATTGAGGAAACACAAGAGCTCAATAATTAGTTTGGGGGTAAAATAAGAATGTCTAAAGTTACAAAAACAAAATTTTAAACACCTCACTTTCTTAGGAAAATTAGACTTCTGTGCTCACATATTAGGAAGGGTGAAAATAAAATCTGGTGGAGCACATCCAAGAAAGTGACCTTGCAGTCTCCAGAACTGAGAACCGGATGTATAAAGGAGAGTGAACAACATGGAAATGGTTTTAATAGGGGTAGTCATGAAAGTGGGAAGCAGCATGCAGCCACCAAGATGGAGTCTTGGTACAAAGGCAGGACCTGGTGGTAATGGGATACAGCTGAAGAAGGAAAACTTAAGATGAGTATCAGAGAAGACTTCCTGGCGGTGAGAACTGTTGGATTAGAGAATGCCCTCCCCAGGGAAGGGTGGGAAGCTCCCTCAGTCAGGACACTGGAAACCAGACAGAGCAAAACAGCAACGGCCACATTGAAGGAAGAAACTCTGCACTAACAGAGGATGAACCGGATAACCTGCAAGCTCTTTTCTATCTGGAGTTACTTTGATTACAGTAATATAATCCTTCAGGGATGTAGGGAAGGTTGTAGGGGTTGGGGTGCTTTAAATTTTTGAGTGAACTTAATTCTGATGGAAGGTGCTAGACTGACATTCTGAGACAAAAGCTCTCTATTCATTCATACAACATTGACAGAGATACGTTTCCCCAATGGGTTTCACCAAATGTGTCCCCAGTCCAGGCATTAAAGGAAAAGGAAAGCTGTGTCCTTTCACCCCCTGACTCCTGGCTTCTCATAGCCTCACAACAACCAAGGTGTTGTTAGTTTTAGACATTGGCTCTTAGACTGAATGTTCTGCTTCCTCCATCCCACCCCTAACAACCAAAATGCTATATTTTGAAGGTATCATGTAGAATTTTTAAATTCTTTTTTTAAAGCTTATTTATTTGTTTTGTGTGAAGGGTAGAAGGGTGGGGAGAGAGAGAGTAGGGGAGGGGCAGACAGAGAAGGAGAGAAAGAGAATCCCAAGCAGTCTCAATGCTGGTAGCACAGAGCCCAATGTAGGGCTTGATCTCACAAACCATGAGATCATGACCTGAGCCAAAACCAGTTGGATGTTTAACTAACTGATCCAACCAGGTGCCCCCACGATGCAGAATTTTTTAAAGCAACCATCTGGGAAGCATTAAAATAAGCAAACCACTTTCAAAGAATGGTGTGTGGCAGCAAGCCTTAATGTCTCTTAGTCTCTTCCCTACATGAACAGATGTAAAGAAGGATGAAGGAGTAGGTGGATTGGGGTATAATTTCTATATTTCATCTACTTCTAAGTCTTGCACAGGAAAAAGCTTTCAATGTAGCTTCCCGTTCCCTTTCCATTCTTCTTTGTCTTCCATCTCCTTCCACACCTTCCCTTGCAAAGAATAATTTTTGTCCTTCCTTAAATTTGTTTGGAACATGCCAGAAAAAAGTGTGTCAGTTTTTAAAGAGTTGGAGTATAGACCTTCACCTACCATACACTGTGCCAGTTAATTCAGATCTCTTGGTGCTGTCTCATGCATCTCTCCTGCATCACTGGTTTCTTATTTTCTTTACTTAAATTTTTGCAGAAATAACCTCAAAGTGCTGACAAAGTTCTACATTTAAACCAACAATAACATTCATGTGACACCCAGCTCTTTGATTTTCTCTGCAAAGTATGTGTAAATGTGGATGTTTTGTTTTCTACAACTATCTTCTGCCTGAGCCAGACATCATTGGCATGTCCACACAGTTATCCTTCTCCTTGTTATACGAAGTCTTGGTCTCACCATGTCCCAATGTAGATATTTTACCTGCTTTTCTAGAAAAGTATGAGAGCAGAATGCCTACTGCCTTTTCACTGTATGTCAGGCTGTGCAGACCTGAACAGCCATGCCTCCCATCCAGGTGGATGCAAAATCTATTCAAGCAATAGCGTAAGAGGAGTGATCAAGCTTGCCCTGGGTCTCATTCTGATCTCAAGGACATTAAGCATAAAGGAGAAATCCAGTTTGGGCTTCTCCCCTACCCCTGCCATTTTGTGCACTGATTCTTAACAAAACCCCATACATGTTCTGACAATAAGCATATTCAATTACTAATTTCCTATAGAAAGTTTCTCTTACACTTCAATGAACTTAGGTGAAAACAAGGCTTGACATGTGGCCCCACAAGGGTTCATATGGCGCCTTAGCTAATGCTTGTCCACAGAGGTTGGGACTTGTTTTTCCCTTCTATGTTTAAGTAATCAAATGAACATCTACTCAATGAGACAGAGAAAGCTGAGTTTGTCAGGAAGTAGTTGTTACCTTTGATTTCCTGCTCCTTCATTGCAGACAAAAGCCTGCTATATAGTTACCTCCAATTGGCGTATGGTGTACATTGCAGACCACAATGTAGGTGAGTAATGGATCCTGTGAGAATCTGAGTGACCTGACCCAAGACCCCACTCACAAGTGGGCAGACAATGTGGAGCCTGTAAACACACTGTTTTTAAGTTAGTGAAAAAGCAATTTTAAAAAACTAAAATCACAGAAAAAGAGGACATAATGACTCTCCAATGTAGAATGATGATTTTCATGGCTAATAAGAAGAGAGGGTAAGGCATGGTCAAATGTGAGAAATGCAGTAAATAATTACCTCCTTGTATCCACTGACTGCCAAAAGGTCTCCTGCTTCAGAACTTGTGTAGCTCCACACCTAAACTAGCTAGCAAGAGAAAGTCTCCTTGAAAAAGTACCTGACGTAAACTCGTAATATAGTAGAGCTATGATAACCTCTCCATAACCCCTGAAATAAATGTATCGCTCTGTCTGCCAACACTCAGCACATTGACTCCCTTGTCCTTCCAGCATTGCAGCTGAATTATCACTTGGTGAGTCCTTCAATCCTTTAATAGGAGTGCAGTTTGCCAAGAGTGCCTCTCCTGAACTACAGGACCACAGCTCTCCCAGGACACAGCAGGGCAAGCTCTGTCAATAAGTGAGCTCTAACATACACATAAGAGGGGAGCTGTGGCCTTGCAGCTCTAGGTCTAATCCCCTGGCCACAGCATGGCTAAGGTGGTATCCTGGGTCTTTTCTACAGGGACCAGGTTCTTGGCCAAAAGAACATTCAATCATTTTCGTATGGTTTTTACTTTTCATTTTAACTCCCTTATAAGGAGACCTCCCATTCAGCTGGGTCTCCTTCATAGTAAAGAAGCTTTTATTCTGAACAAATAAACTAAGCCATAGACTTATAAAGAATTTTCTATTGCCCCAGAGCCCCCTTGCATCTATTTATTGAATTCACATCAATATAACCCCATTCCAATATAACTTGGAATGCCAGAGCCAATTCTGAATGTGAAGGAGCTACGTTCTCTCAAAGTCCTCTTGATTTAAACTCTGACTGATGGGGTTCATGAAATCTTATCTATAAGCCTCTCGAGATACTACCTGCTTCACATCTTAATTTGAAATATTTTCCCATGAAACCCCAAGCATAACCAGAAGGGCATAGTCAAAATATTCATAGCTGGCTAATCAATAGTTCACTTGTCCTCTCTCATTATAGCCCAACCTAACCATCCCCTCATTCCCACCCATAATTTTTCTAACATTATTTTACAGAAGTAACTTTTAAAACTTCTTTTATTTTATGGAAATAGCTTTCAAATTTATTTTCTAGAACACATGAAGCACACACATACACATAGTCTTCCTTTTAAAGACACTCAGTTACTAAAAACAGTTATGCTTATAGTTTTATGGAGAGAGCTTGACTAGGTGGTTCATCTCTGATGCCCATGACGTAGTTTTAGGGATAACTGGGATGAAGACCTCCTCTTCTATGATGACACTTCACTCAAATGTCTGCTGCCTGTTCTCCTTGGTCTCTCTCCACATGGTATCTCCAGGGCCTCTTCACGTGGCTTGAACTTTTCATGAATGATGCTCTTGAGATGTGCTTCTTATAGCAGAGCTTAGAGTTATAAGAAAGATCATTCCAGATGACCGAAATGTCATCTCAAGTCTTTGTATGACCAAGACTCAGAAATCCCTGAATATCACTTGTGCATATTCTATTAATTAAGCAAGTTACTAATGCCAGTCCAGTATCAAGGGAATATGAGAAGTAAATTCCACCTCTTAACAGGAGAACTCACATATAGAAAGGGAAAAGATCCATGTATCCATCTTGGATCTCACCATTAGTGTCACATTTCTCCACAAAGGTGTGAAAGCAGTGCTTTCTGTCCCTCAGTTTCTTACACAGTTTTCTTTTAAAAGATCTTCCCTTTTCTTTTTACCTATAGCTCCATTTATTCATAATGTCCAAGGTAAACCCAAGAGAAGCTTGGACTTGAATGTCAATATATGAGTGACAAAATCTGTGTTGTACTTAGAAACTCCTCCCTATTAATAATGTATTATAGAACCAAGTTGCCCGTAGAGCTTATTTTTCCCTCTATGAATGATAAGTTCTCATCCAGGACGCTCCTCAGTTCCCTTAATCTTCAGGAAGTTCCATTTTGCCAGGTCACCGAACATGCCTAGACATTATAGACTCCAAAAGGATTCTGGGCTTAAGGTGAAACTTCTGCTACACAAGTTAGCCCAGCCCATGTTCTGGCACAAAAGAGATGCCCAACGAGTGTTAGTGCCCATCCTCTTACTCTCTCTGCCTATGTAGTAAGACCTATGTTAAATATTGGATTATGAGAGGTACCTGGGTGACTCAGTTGGTTGGGTATTCAACTCTTGATTTCAGGTCAGGTCATGATCTCACAGTCATGGGATCGAGCCCCAAGTCAAGCTCTGCACTGGAGTGAAGCCTGCTTAAGGTTCTTTTCCTTCTCTCTACCCTTTCCCTCCCCTCTCTTAAAAAATTACTGGATTATGACTCCCACATACCGATGATAAAACTGAGGATCAGAAAAGTTAAAAGGTCTTCCATTTTCATATAACCAGAATGTAATGGAATTGAAATTTGAGTCCAGTTCAGTTCCACCATGATTTATCAGAGTGTGTTTATCCTTTGAATTCAAAGGTATCAGAGAGTAGAATCTTCAATGGTAAGGAATATAGCAGAAAGAAAAATGGGGTGTCATGTTTGGTGGAGACAGGCTCTGAAATAGAGGTAGTGCCCTATAAAATCATACTACCTGCTCATCAGTTTTGCTTGGAGCCAGTCTTATTATATTCCCCAGTAATATTATTCCAGAGGACTTACTCTTGCAAAGGGCATTCTTTTTGTTTTCAGAGAAATATATCAGTGACTCTAGTAGATAATTTTTATCCTTGTGCTACTCACTCCAACCCCCTTTTAATCCCTCACATCCTGCTTACAGTTAATGGAATGCAGAATTCCATCTAGCCCTGTTCTGCAGATCGCTCCACAGGGACGTCATTGCTGTGTATCAGTTACTAGGTGTGGGTTTCCTTTTGCACCAGCTTGTCTGCCTTCCCAGGGATGAAATGAAGATTTCCCCAAGGAGCAAACCCAACATCATTGCCTCTTGCCTGGTCAGCTTCCACGCAACGCCAGTGGCAGCCTTTGCTTCCAGCAACAACAGGCTGCGTATCCATAACAAAGGCGGCAGGACGCTGTGATCTGGCTGTCTTCAACTCTGTCATTTAGCCAAGACAGTTTCAGAGCCTTGCCCCAGAGACCTAAGCCTCTGGTCTTTGGTGGCCCTACCACCTGGTGTAGAGACTTACGAGTCAGCAAACAAGATGAGCCTAGGTTTCCCTCTCCTTGACTCACCAGATCCCTTTGACCATGCTGAGTAAAGGTTACTTCCTTTACCGAAATAGCCAGAGGACATCTGCGAGGTTAAGTGACCTTAGACCAAAACCATATATATCACTTTTAGGGGAAACAATGTATAAACATTGTCCAGAATCACAGCATTATTACACTATCCTGGAACGAGAAATAAACAAGTGCTTTAAATTCTGCAATGATTTTATTTTTTAAATTATAAAATAAAGCAAACTGTACACATAAAATACACAGTACTGATCAAAATATACATGTTGAAATTCTAGAGAGAAGTATGAGAATTCTGTCCTTGAATTAATCATTCCTTTCTAGAGAAAGATGCTCAGTAGGATCCAGTATAATAATAAAAATAGCTCTAACTATGCAAACAACATATTTAACATTAGTGTCACCAAAGAAGAGAGGAGTAAAAAGGGAACAAATATACTATGTTTACCTATTTAAAATAGACTGTAAAACATTAGTTGTATTCAATCCACTTTACTAATTTTTAAAATTATATGAGTTATATGTACTCATTATTTAAAATAATCAAATAAAAAAGAAAAATAGTCAAATAAAAAGGAGAAAAATAAAAATCACCTATAGTCATATGACTTTGACATAACCACTGTCAATGTCTTAGGATGTATGTCCTCATGCCTTTGGGATATAGACCCTTCTAGATGCTTTATGTGTGTGCATAAAATCTTTTCAACAAAATTAAGATCCTTTACAGTTCATAATTTTCTATTTATACTTTATAGAACATGAATATCTTTCCATTTTGATAAACATAAAACTACGCTTCAAAATATGGGCCCACTTTAATTATAAGGGGGAAAACATACTTTTCATTTATCACATCTAATTAGATCCATATGTGTAATCATCTATACTGGATGATATGGGCATTTTAACTGTGAATAAAATTTGCCCCATTCAGAAGCTGATAATCTACTAGGAGAGATGAGTTACGTAACCGCTGTACAAGTGGGCATGTCCATAGTGGACAGCGTTTATCATAGGCTGAAACGTGGAGAGAGGAATAACCACAACGTGTGGCACAAATACTGCATGTGTATAAAGATATGAAACTGACTGCTGGTGGCAGATCTAAAACCTGAGCCATCTCCTTGGATCTGCTTAGGATTCTTGGCACCTGCTTGCAAGTTCTGACATTGTGTTTTTCTTGCCTTTCCTGCCTTTCCTGAGGTGCTGTCAGGAGCGCTCCTGGTCTTGGATTCTGTGGTCCCTTGAGAATATGAAGAGATGGCTGCAGCAGCAGTGGCTGGACTGATCCCTGTGCTATACTCAGTGGCTGGTGAAAAGTCTGGCTACTACATTGGGCGACAGCTGTGGTTTGGCTTCATCACAATGTATGGAGTGGTGGTGTATGTGGTCCACATGCCCTGGGTTCTCATCCATGAAGATTTCTGGTGCCATGGCAACATTATCAATACTATACTTGTTTATTTGAGTGTTTTGAAAAAAGTTTTAGCCGTCCTGTAGTGGGAATTTGGTACTTTTTTTTCTTTATTTTCTTGACCTTCTTTTTCCTCATGGAATTCTTCATGGCTCAGATTCGGCACAAGCAGATCAAAGCCAAGTCAGTGGAGCCAGTGGCAGGTGAAGTGGAGGAAGACTCCTTGGTAGGAGTCCAGGAGCACACCCCTTCCCCGAAGAAGTCCATCCTGAGCTTCCACCAGGAGAAGATGCTTTTGCTTTTGTATCTCCTTTACTCCCTCCTGCAGGTTGGCGCACAGTGTGTGTTTTTATTTTTTCTCATGTACCAACACCTGCCCCTGGTGAGCAAAGCCATCATTCACTGCAGCACCAAGAGCTGTCCTGGACCCTATATCTGCCTGATCAGGGGGACCATGGAGAAGCGAATGTCCATCTATACTCTCATGACCTTGTCCTGATGGTCATCCTCTTCTGTTCAGGTTTCTTCATGTACAGCATCCACCATTACCTGCGAAAAGGGCTTGCCAGTGCTAATTTTTGGCTTGACTAATGTTTGAAGTTCTTATTGAGTCTTTCCTCCCTTACACTAGGATGTTTGTGTTCCTTTAAATATTGTGTCTGGGGCAGGACTTCTTCCTGCTATTTCTTTGCTTTCATCCTCATAAAATAAACATTTGTTGTTCTTGTGTCCTCCTTCTAAAACTAAATAAATAAATAAATAAATTAATTAATTAATTAATTAAATTAAATAAAGGCCTCTCCCAGTCAAGCTTGGCTTTGCCAATAATGTGATTACCTAATATTTTATGCCTTATACAATGTAGTGGGAGGTATGCACATCACCTATAAAGTGTTCTTGCCTGAAATGCTTTACCTGAATTTATTCCTGAAAAGATAGATTAATCCAGAATGTAGGACATTCTCTAAGAAGGCTTGTCTGGACTTTTCAAAGGATTTAACGGCATGGGAAGAGAACAGTGTTCAAGATTGAGGGGAACTAAAAATATATAATAGCCAATGCCATGAATGAAACTCCACTGGAATGTGGATCAGAAAAAAATAATAAAGAATACTTTTAGGACAGTTTAAGTTTACAAATGATGTTATTGAATTAGTGATGATTTTCTTAGGTGTGGTAATGGTGTTATGAAAAAGAACACTCTTACTCTTGGGAGAAGCGTGATGAATAAAGCATTAAAAGGTGAAATGTCATAATACTGATAGCCTACTCTCAGAAAGGTTAGCAAAGAGAAGGTATAGCAAGTTGTTAACAAACATTCACTGCAATACACTATTCTTTCCATTTTTCTGTGGGTTTTAAATGTTTCAAAGTAATATATAATTTGTTTATATGTAAATCTGTATTTACATGTATTATGTATTTATATATCCCAAAATAATTAAATGGCTAAATGTGATTCTATTATATGAATTCACACTAATATAACAAATTCCTGATTTTAACACTTTATTCCAATTTTTATCTAATAAGAACAAGTTCTAAAAATAATTTTTGTAGTTGCTTACACATATTCTTAACTACTTATTTTGTATAAATTTCTAGATGCAATTGTTCAAACCAGTTTATGGATATTTAAAAGCAATTTTGGTACTACCACCAACAAACCAATTATTTGATTTTGCCCTGAAATTTTTCTGTGGCCCTAAAGGCCCAAGATCTAGGAATTCTCTTTAAAATGATTACATTTGGGGTGCCTGAGTGGCTCAGTTGGTTGAGTGTCCAACTTCAGCTTAGGTCATGATCTCACAGTTTGAGCCCCACATCAAGCTCGCTGCTGTCAGCACAGAGCCTGCTTCAGATTCTCTGTCCCGCTCTCTCTCTCTCTTTGTCCCACCCCAATGTATAAAGCTCTCTCTCTCAAAAAAAAAAATTTTTTTTAAATAAATGAAAAATACAATGATTATATTTGTCAAATGATAAGGCTACTACTGCTGGCATTCTATTTCCTGGGTTATTAAAATCAGTGCTCTCAGTCCTTGACAGCATTTAGTAACTCTTTATACATTATCATGGACATTTAAGACTCCACCAAAAATTGCTTTAGTTAGGGACTGTAGTCACCTTTCATGTGCTATCCATCTGCTCTAATAGTGCCTACCTGAATTACTGGCAGCAACACATCTTTGGTCACTGTCACCAATATATGTAGCACTACTTTGGCCCTACCAGAAGCTAGACCCAGCAGTGTGCCATGAGCATTGACAGTGGGTGAGACACTCTCTAGAGGAGACAGTCTGAGTTCTGCCAAAGAGATATCATAGTCTTGAACACTGTCCCAAGGATTCATTACCTAACACTCACTATGTGAAACACACATCACTAAGATAACACTTACTAAGCAGCCCAAACCAAACCTTACTCAGTCTCAAAGCTGTTTGGTTGGTCCATTGAACAAGCCACACTTACTGTTATAACACATTCAGATAGGGCTAATTCACTTGTGCTCTCTGTCTCTTTCTCTCCCCCTGGCTTCTCTCCCTGATGTATACACACACATTTCCCCCGCACTTGAGCATGTGGAGAATATTTTCCAGGACCTCACTTAGGCCAGGTGACCAAAAAGGAAAGGAAAGCTAAGAAAAATAGACATAATCCTTTTATGTAGTGTATTTTCTACCACTAGAAGTGAAATAGTTGACCCAAGAATCCAAGTAAATGCTGTTTTATCTGGATCCTTTTCAAGTAATAATAATAATCAACAAATCTTCAAATAACTAGAATAAGAGACACCATTTATGGAAGCGTTGAAATAAACTCATGCCTGCTTGATGCTTCTCACAAGTTGTAGGATCAATATTTTCTGTCACTGGTTCTAATGTGATACCCAAGCCCAGGTCACATCAACTGATAACAGAGAGTTTATCCAAAGAAAATAGATAATGAGTTCTATTGAAACTCTTAATCCCTTTCCAGAGGAATTATTTTTCCTAGGAGCTCATAGTTCCAATGTCTCTTTGCAGTGGTTTGGCAGCTCCCCTCACGCTAAAACACACTGGCCCTGGTTGTTCCATTGACTCGTATGGTACAACACATTTACTTCCTAGATATGGAGTCCTCGTGGAATGCTCCTTAAGGCGGGGCAGTGTGTAAGCACACAGGAAATGTAGATCCCAGAAAGGGTGCAGGAGAGCTGGATCACCCACACAGATTATGTGACCTCAGGCAAATCTCATAACCTCTCAGAACCACAGATTCCACATTTATGCTCTGGCCACAGTAACTCAAATCCATGAGGAGTAGAGGGAAAACTACAAAAATTCTACACTGTTTATTATTTTGATAGACATTATACAAAAGAACATAGTACGTTCAGATAGTTTTCGGGTCTGTTTTTAAGAAAATACTAGCTAACATAAAACCTAAGAAGAGCCTTATCTGAAGTTACCATTTAGCTATAAGTAAAAAAGAAAAAATTTAGTGCTTAAAAAAATTGTTTGACAATTTTATGAATAAAACATAAATTTAATATATGTGTTATTATCTGTATTATACAAAACCAAAAGATATGCAAGTCAATACTTTTTTTAATTATTTATTTATTGAGAGAGAGAGAGAGAGAGAGAGAGAGAGAGAGAGAAAACATGAGCAGAGGAGGGGTAGAGAGAAAGAGGATGAGAGAGAATCCCAAGCAAGCTCTGTGCTGTGAGCACAGTGCCTGACTAGGGTCTTGATCTTACAAACCGTGGGATAATGACCTGGGCCAAACTGAGTCACCCAGGTCCCCTGTACATTAGTAATTTTAAAACACCTCAGAGGCATATTTATTTGACTTCTTAGGTCAGTGTTCAATGGGAAAGCATATTCTGGATCCTTCTGCCAGGGGTTAGATATTCCCTAGCTGTGACCATGGGTCTAGAGGCCAGCCACAGCAAGAATAGACTCCAAATATTCTATGTAGAATCAGTGTGACTTCTGGCACTTATTTTACCACTCCAATTTGTTTTTGTTTTGTTTTGTTTTGTTTTAATTTACACAGCAGAGATATAAGTATTTTTTGTGTGCATCATGTGACTGGTTTTAACTCAGAACTGACATTCTCTCCCCAATTTGGAATAACTCCTTAAGAACTATTCCAGCTCCAGAACTCCTAGTAGAAGGAGCCAAGGCTTTTATTGCAAAAGCATAATTCAGCATTTCTGCCTAATCCTGCTTTCCTTACCTCTCAAACGTGTGGTTGCCAAGGGCACTTCCCAACACACCTACTGTACATAAATCTCAGAGCCTCAGAGTCTGTTTCCAGGGAACCCAAACTATGACATACTTGTTCCACAAACATGGAGGAAATATCTGTATCATAGAGGCTTGTGATGCTAAGTATACCTCTTAGAGGCCATCAAAACCAGAATAAACAACAAGAAACCCTTGGTGGTTCAGTTTCTAGTTCCTTCAACACCTTCTGCTAAGGAATCTAAGTAAAGCAATTTAATATATGACAGTGTCTGCTATCAGTTGGTGGATCTCACTCCAAGAAGCAGTTTCAGCGTTTACTCTTTTCTCTAGATTTGCTTACCTATGTTGTATCACTGATTCTTGCTTTATCTTCCAAATATGCAATCCAGGAAAGTGATCTTGGTGTATCCTCAGAATTGACTCACTGTCAATCTTCTGCAATTACATGCTCAGTTCTGACAACACTCGCTCTAACTTTATTTCTCATTCAAGCTCTGGATGCCACAATCAGCCCCATTTCATTGTTGTCTCAACTCTCAACCAATGATCAGAGAGCTAGCAACCCAGCACATAGAATGGGAATACTTCAAAACTGATTTTGAACAAGTGCCTCAAATGCTAAGTATGAAAGCCATTTTTCAAAAGAATACCAATGAACTCCCTAGTGGCATATAAAACCCTCTATCTGGAAATGGAGACTTTAGGGCCCTTTTAAACCCATTTTACTGCTAATTTATGTCTATTCTCTTTGGAATCTGGTGCTATCAGCTACAAGAAAATTACAGAAATGTCTCAAAAATGTTGCTAATGTTCATGTTCACCATCACTTCTATATTTGTAAAGATTCCAAGTGTCTTAGTCAATAGGTGATAGCAGATGGTGACCATCTAGACACCCTCTGCTACAGCTGCTGACTGTGCTTTAGCCTAGCCATGGTTTTCCAGGTAAAAGTGAAGGCCAAGTGTAAAGATGGAGAAGTGCCCCCTTGACAGTGCTCACCTTGGCAAAATAGGGCCTTAGAAGCCCATGTGTTGCCAAATGACCTCTCAAATTGTAGGGTTCAATAACAGCACAGACAGAACACTTGTAGATTCAACTTGTTTTTTAAAGGCCTTAGAATATATAAACTTTTAAATAAATGTCACTATGGTATGATCTTCATTTTTGAAGTGCCTGTGTGAACACTGGCTTGTTTTTTCTTCTGTTCTTGGCCACACCAAAAAGGGAGTTGTCCTGCTGAACTCGCTTCGTGACTGAGTCAGATCTATCCAAGTAGCAATACTCTCAACAATGTTGTGGTGGTTATAAATGTCTTCTTGCATGTTTTTCCTCATAACTTTAAACAAAGAAATTCCAATGTTTCTAGCTTGGTTTCTTTTTCTGATTTCAATTAATCCCTCCTTCTCCCTTCCACTCTCTCTGTCTCTCTATCTCTCTCTGTCTCTGTCTCTCTCTTTCTCTCAACAAATTTCTTAGGAGGTCAAGATTTTTTACTATTTCTAGTTAGTAACAAAAGAAACCTAAGTGTATTTGAGTGAATAAGAGATAACTGTTTATCTTATATACAGTCATGGCACCCTTTCAACTAAAGTAAATACTTTCTTCCTCTTTATATAGCTTGGTCTCCTAAACTACATGATATTAACTCACCAAACACAACAACTGCTTGGGTATAGTTTTAACAGGGCTAAGAAACCATTATTACTGTGTTTAAAATCATCTTATTATCAAGAATCAAAACTGCCATATGGTAAATTGAGCTAAGGGAGGTTTAATATAAATCTGCATCAGTGATATGTTTAAACTATATCTGACTGCCCTAATTAGAGCGAGATTAACTGAAAATGAACAATCCTGAATGTTTCAATTATGTTTTGCTTCTAGTTTACTCAGAAATTGGTGTGAAACTTTTCCTTAATTTCTTTCCAAATCCTCTCTATAATTCATGAAGTATTAAAAATTAAACAAAAATCATGTAGTCCTGGTCCAATAAATGTGAATTGATTGCACTTACAAGATTACATTTTCAACTCCTACTAGCATCATATGTGACATCAATATTTTTAAATAACATACATTGTATGATTGAATGGAATTTTGTGCCCTTCATTATTTTTAATTAGGAAAAACTAGAAAGAAAAAGTTTGAAATAATCTTTATCCTCCCAACCACTCCTATAATTAATTACATGTTTATAATTATAGGAAAATATTCTTAGAAACCAACTTGGGTCAAGCTTGGGGAGTTCTAGAAACATTTCACAACTTTTTGAAATGGAATAATAATTTACAGTAAATGTTTGTTTCTTCATGCCTGTATTTAAAGTACTTCTGTGTGGGCAGAGCTATAGGGGGAAAAAAGTTAATAAATTTAAAATAGTTCATAGCAGTAATTTAAAACATTTTTTAAAATATAGCTATAATTCAGTGTTGTTTAATTCTCTATCTAGGACATAAGCCACCATACTGGTGCCTAAGAGAGGCTGTGTGGTATAACAGAAAGAGCAATAGAATAGGAGTCAGGGACATGTGGACAGGACAAGGGCCCCCTGCCATGAACAAGTTATGAAAGCCAGCTATGTCACTTAACCAATCTGGACTTTGTTTTCCTGAGGTCTCCTCCTGCTCCAACATGCTGCAATTCCTTATTTGCTTGACAAAGCTTACTGAGTGCCCAGTAAAAGCAAATTTCCTTTGAAGAGATCTTTGTTACATTGCCCTTGTTTCATATGGTGCCAATGCCAAATATTACACTTCACTTTTCACAGCATCTCCTTGAATCCTCTATGTTGAGGAATAGATAAAGCATCACCAAGCTCAATTTTGAATAAGTAAAGTGAGCCACAGAAAAACTAGTGACTTGTCCAGCACCAGCACAACTAGTTCAAGAATTCAGGTCTCCAGAGTCCAACAAAATAACCTCTTGAGTACTCTGCACAAATACAAGTACCTGGCTATATTACTGCTCTCTTGTTTCTTTCCCGTAATAACTTGCATCAGCTGTCCACGTGTTTTAGGAGAGTTGCTGACAGTTATTTGCACAGCACTTGAAATCTGGGCTGTGGCTTGAACCTGGCCTCTCCTCCAACATTCCAGGTGACCTTGGGCTAGTGATCCATCCATGAAATAAAGATCTACACCCCTGAGGATACTCTTGGCACTAGGCTATATTATTGCCTAGGTAAGTTATGAGGGAAAATGTTTGTGGAGTCCTTGAACTCATGAGGGAAAGGGGAATAAAAACAGTAAACTTCATAAAAAGGCTCTTACCAAAGTTTTTTCAAAATAAAAATTGAGGTTTCCAATCCTCACTTTCTCAAAGCCATTTTTTACTAACGTCTCTTGGTTGTCAAGGATACAGTAAGGTCATTAAGACCATCATCAAACTTATTTCCATATTATATTCCCTAAATGCCAGAGTTGGTGTCAGATTCATGGAGATGTTGTAGGGAAGAGAATAATAGGAGACTCACAAATGCTTATGGAGGCACTAAAATATTCTGTGTGCTTTTCATATATTGAAAATTTCAAAAAATCAAACTTTTGCTGCAGCAAAAGATTTCAACAGGAAAATTCTCTAGAATCTAAGTTCAACCTAAAATTTATTCCCCAGAACTCAACTCCTACTTTCAGCTTATTTCAATCATATTCTTTTTATGCCCCCTTCTTTAACCTCAAGTGGGGAAACTGATCAAACGCATTCTGCACATACCACCGAGCCCACAGATTCAGCCTCCCAGCTGCAGTACTAACCTCACAAATTCACAGACCATCTCCAATTTCCATAAGTGGAGCAGCTTTCTGGATTAGAGAAACACCCCAAACACACCCGCTCTTCTCAGCTTGCCTGACATTCATGTCTCTGTCTTATAATCACTGACACCATTTTTCTGTTGAATCAGACTATTGGATAAAAAGGATTTATGTTTAATAGAAAGAACTTTCCTTCCATACTCTTCTGTCTCCCTCTCAATACCACAATTTCATCTCCATATTCAGTATTGTTTTAGTGGCCCAATTTCTCTGTCAAGGTCCTGACAGTGATGAGGTGGTAGAACATCATTAGGTTTTCAGTTGAAAAATAAATTGGCTTTATGTAGTCTGTATGTGCAGAGTTTGGCAGATGAAAATTCAGAAATGCTGCCAGTAAGGCAAATGTTTAATCTTGGAGAAAGCTCTTCACACGAATGCAGTTGACGTAGAGGAAAGGAAACCACAAAACAACAGGGCAATAACATTAAAGACTGGTTTACACACACCAAAAGAAAAGGAAATTCAGAGCTGACTTCCACATCCCTTCTTATAATTTATCACAACAGGATGAAATATGCAGATGGCATTTCCTCTGTGAAACTGGAAAAAGAGCAGAAATTTCAATATCAGATGAACACAAATATAGTAAAATATTTGGTTATTCTTTGCACGTTCATAGTTATCTTCTATTTAAGGTTCTCATAATACTTTGCAACAATTAGTCTTCCCATTTCATAACTGGGAAAAGTAAGATCCAAGTCAATAAAATAATTCCTTCAAACACACTAAAAATCAGAGCTGCAAAATTGAATTGCCACTTTATTTTTTCACAAACTGTTATAAAAGTCGCTTTCTGGATAGCATGCTCTTCTCAAAGAAATTGGCTTTTATTTTAAAGCATTTAATCAGTCAAATAAAGCTATAAAATAGACTAACAATACTCTAACAATATATGTTTTAAATCAAATTTCTCTCATATGTAATAATTTGAAAATTGTTTGATGACACTTCTTTCCCTTTACCAACTCACATTCTAGCTCTAATGAATCAATAAATTCATAAGGCATAATCATATATATATTCTGTGAATTATCTTTTATTCTTTTTAGTGAGACTTAAAAATCCATAAGACATTGCCCTAAATCCTTAATACAGAAAAATAGCTTAAATGGTTCAGATAAGATTCATATCCATTTAAACAAGGTATGTTCATGTATGCACATGTTGGGAGTTTCATTTGATTTGTTCTAAGTAATATCTACCTTAATAAATTGTGAGAGCATTTCCCCTATCTACCCCCAAGATCCTCTCTGTCCCTTTTTCTATTAAATGTGTCATCACCAGAACCTGAATGTTTTGAACCAGCCCACCAGAATTTATAACCACAGAAACTATACTGAAATCAGAGCTTCCAGGATCCAAGTCTAGCTCAGAAAGAGATTTATCCAGAAGGGCTAGATGCAGCACAGTGAGAAGAGAATTTGGGAGGCAATCAGGGGGAGGGGGGCCAAGAAATTGTGCCAAGTCTGATCTGAAGGGACAAACAAGACCTCAAAAGACTGAAAATAAAGTGAAATGAGGTCAAAAAGCAAGAGGAAGAAAGGGACAAGAAAGTATAGATGAGGAGATAAAATGTTCATATGAAACAGGGAAAGCCAGTGCAGAAGGGAAAATATGGGTGAGAATATTGAAAAGATGCTAAAGTTCCCATGTTGGTACAGCCAGATGACTGAATTAGGCAACATACATACCAATACACAAGCAAACACAAAGCAACAAACGAAAAAAATAAAAAATAAAAATCACTCATACAGGAGCAAATATGTTCAAAAGAATAATGCTAAAAGAAAGTCAGGTAATGGTCAATAAATCAATAAATGTTCACATTAAAAAGGTGGGGTTTTTTGTTTATTTTTGAGAGAGAGAGAGAAAGAGTATATGGGTGGGAGAAGGGCAGAAGGAGTGGGTGCAGAGAAGGATCCAAACCGGGCTCTGTGCCGGCAGCGGAGAGCCCAACACGAGGCTTGAACTCACAGACTGTGAGATCATGACCCTAGCCAAAGTTAGATACTTAACTGAGTGAGCCACCCAGCTACTCGGAAGAAAGTTGTTTGTTTGTTTGTTTTAATTATTGCTCATTCTCAATGCAGAATAAAGGTAAAATAGAGATGTGTTTAAAAAGAAAACCAAGAGAATTTACCACTCTACCACTCGCAGACATGTATCAAAGGAATTCAGATTCTTCAGGCAAAAGAAAAATGGTCCCAAGTGGAAAGATGATGATTCAAGTAGGAGTAAAAACCATTTTAAAATGGTCTGATTAACTTAAATGATTAGTGCCTGTGTGAAAGAATAATGACAATGGTGGATTTAAGCTCAAACCTCAGAGAAATATGGGATGCAGGGAACAGGATAAAATTGAAGGAACTTTCAAGAGGGATGATAAAAAGAGATTTCCAGGATGGGAGCTACACTGGAAGGAGAAAGCAGTTAGCTAAGATCAGAACAATGTGACTTCAAGATACAGGCCAGGGTGGTGGACTTTGCAACATATTTCCTTTTCGTATTTTCCTTTTCTGAGCCAGCCCAGACTTCGATCTGGACTTGGCTTTTCCCATCAACCTGCTGAGTAAGTTTCTGTGCTCCATTCCATACCCTACATTCTAAATCAGCTAAAGACACTCAGTTCACTTCCCAGAAGTGTTCTGCTTGGATTTTCTCCTGAGAACTGGAGGTAAGCTTAGAGCTTCGCAGCAATGTTAGTTTAGAAACAAGAAAGAAAGAGCAACTTACTCCCCTACTAAATTTTTTTTTCTATTAAACATCTAGAACCTAGCCCACAACATAGTCCTACTTACTGGCCTGAAATGGAACACACAAGCAGTGGAAGACCTTGTAGAGAAAAGCTATCAGGTGAGATTTCTGCTTATCTTGGCTCAGATAAAGTAGAGGAAGTAAAATATATAAGTACAATATTCCAAATACTCTGTTCTTTCAAGCTGAGGCCTGAAGGACAGGAGCTAGTTGAAGGCTCACAAAACTGCCCAACTTAACAATCAATCCAAGTTCCTTCCAGAAAAGCAAATCATCCGCAGCTTCTATTGCATTGCCCAAATCTCTCCTCTGGAGGGTTTTCCTCTTTTCCTTGTTGAGCACAACAGTAGGTATCTTGTGCAATGGTCACCACATTGGTCTCCAAGGCTTGTCCCTGAATGAAGACGGTTTCCTGGCCCTCAAGAGTCAGGTTGGATCTGCCTCCACCAAGGTCTTCACTTTTACCAGAGGCCACCTGAAGAGATGAGCCCCCACATACTTATTGGGGCCTTGGGGCTGCACTGCTGCCTCCCCTCTGGACCCTCCTCCTCAGGGCCCCTCCTCCTCTGGGGCATCCAGCTCTAGTGGTGCTGCCATCCAGCTGGAGCACACAGCTCAGGGCCACACCGTATTGGACTTTCTCATTGTCCACTCAAGTTCATAATAAATGACCACTGCAAGCAGATTGATGGCATGGCAAATAAATCACTTAGGAAAAATTGCAAGTTTGCAAAAGCAAGAGACTCTGAAGATATCGGTGAGCTTTGAAAAACCCAGATCTGGATTATCTGCTTAAGAATAAAAATAAATACACCAAAAACCATAAAATACCTCAGAACAAACCTAACCAAAGAGGTGAAAAATCTATACACTGAAAACTATAGAAAGCTTATGAAGGAAATTGAAGATGACACAAAGAAATGGGAAAACATTCTGTGTCATGATTAGAACAAATATTGTTAAATGTCGACACTACCCAAAGCAATCTACATATTCAACACAATCCCTATCAAAACACACCAGCATTTTTCACAGAGCTAGAACAAACAATCCTAAAATTTGTTGCAACAAGAAAAGACACCAAGTAGCCAAAGCAATCCTGAAAAAGAAAACCAAAGCTGGAGCCATCACAATTCCAGACATCAAGCTGTATTTCAAAACTGAAATCATCAAGACACTATGGTACTGGTACAAAAACAGACGCATAGATCAATGGAAGAGAATATAGAATCCAGAAATGGACCCACAAATGTATAGCCAACCAGTCTTTGACAAAGCCGAAAAGAATATCCAATGGAAAAAAGACAGGCTCATCAGCAAATGGTGTTGGAAAAACTGGACAGTGACATGCAGAAGAATGAACCTGGACCACTTCCTTACACCATACACAAAAATAAACTCAAATGGATGAAAGACCTAAATGTAAGACAAGAAGCCATCAAAATCCTAGAAGAGAAAACAGGCAACAACCTCTTTGACCTTGGCTGCAGCCACTTCTTACTTGACATGTCTCTAGAGTCAAGGAAAACAAATGCAAAAAAATGAACTATTGGAACCTTAAAATCTTCTACACAGCGAAGGAAACAATCAGTAAAACTAAAAGGCAGCAGACAGAATGAGGGAAGATATTTGCAAATGACATATCAGACAAAGGGTTAGTATCCAAAATCTATAAAGAATTTATCAAACTCAACTCCCTCCCCCCAAAAAAGCAATCCAGTGAAGAAATGGGCAAAAGACAGGAATAGACACTTTTCCAAAGAAGCCATCCAGATGGCTAACAGAAACTTGAAAAAATTCTCAACCTCACTCATCATCAGAAAAATATAAATAAAAACCACAATAAGATACTACCTCACACCTGTCAGAATGACTAAAATTAACAACTCAGGCAATAATAGATGTTGGCGAGGATGTGCAGAAAGGGAAACCCTTTTGCTAGTGGGAATGCAAACTGGTCAAGCTACTTGGGATCACAACATGGAGGTTCCTCAAAAAATTTAAAATAGAACTACCATACATCCCAGCAATTATACTTCTGGGCATTTATCCAAAGGATACAGGAGTGCTGATTTGAAGGGGCACATGCACCCGAATGTTTATAGTAGCACTATCAACAATAGCCAAATTATGGAAAAAGCCCAAATGTTCATCTACTGATGAATGGATAAAGAAGATGTGGTGTGTGTGTGTGTGTGTGTGTGTGTGTGTGTGTATACAATGGAATATTACTCAGCAATCAAAAAAGTGAAATCTTGCCATTAGCAACAACATGTATGGAACTGGAGTGTGTTATGCTAATTGAAATAAGTCAGTCAGAGAAAGATAAATATGTGATTTCACTCATGTGGAATTTAAGATACAAAACTGATGAACATAAGGGAAAGTAAGTAAAAATAACATGAAAAAAAGAGTGAAACAAACCATAAGAGACTCTTAAATACAGAGAACACACTGAGGGTTGCTGGCAGGGTGTTGGGTGGGGGGTGGATGGGCTAAATGGGCAAGGGGCATTAAGAAGGACACTTGTTGGGATAAACACTGGGTGTTATATGTAAGTGATGAATCACTAAATTCTATTCCTGAAATCATTATTACACTATATGTTAACTAGCTTGGATATAAATAAATAAATAAATAAATAAATAAATAAATAAATAAATAAATAATAAAACAGAACATAAAATATATAATGGAGATTATAAATATAGCTATGCGCCCTGCATGAAATGTGTAACTGACTTTGGTTTAAATCCACACCTCTAGGGAAAAAGGCCATTTAACTTACAGAACAGAAAAAGACATACCCTCAGCCATACTCAGCCAATAACTGGGGGTGGGGGGAGGCAGAAAGGGAAGGAAGGGTATTTGAGATTTAAATTGCTACAAATTTCAATGCATTTTATTGAAATCATAGACAATCAAAAGCAAAGTAAATTTTAAGAAAGGATTCACAGCCATTTTGGGAAAAAAAATGAAAGTCAATACTACTTCAAATTTTATTGCTGCATCTATTTTTTAAATTTTATCTTCTTTTTCCCAGTAGAAAAGTTCATCCCTAAATTTGAATTGGCTTTTGCTAGCCCAAAGATTTTACTTCTTAATTTCTGTTGAAGACAAACAAAAAATATACCATTAACTCAGGTCAACAGGTGACAACAGGTGAAAACATTTTTTAAGTTTCAAATCTTTTTTGACATAATATGGCTGAACAGCAAGAGCTAATTAATACCTTACTTTTCTATTAAATTGCATTATTTTGGCATAAGTTAGTCTGAATTTTATATTTTGGCTAATGTTTAAAAATTCAGATTTTTCCATTAGGAACATAAAATTCATTATCATCATTCAGCCATACTTCTTTCCCATGACATTTCTGTTTAAGATTTTTTAATACTGACATATGAAATTTTTCAGTTTTGGAAAATTATACAAATAATTTTTCATCTATCTCTTTATTAAACTGAAAAAGATCCTTTTAGAGAATTAGTAATAAGGTTATATATATACTACTTTGAAAATATTACCCCACTACTTCTGGGCTGTAGTAGAGATGAGTGTCTGATTGTGAGTCAAGAGACTTGAATTCTAATCCTGCCTCTAGCAATAATAATTGGTAGCTCTATTCACTTTGGAAAGTCATTTAATCTTTGTGTATCTCAGTTTTTTCTCATCTGTAAGAAGGCTAGATAAGGACTAAGGTGGGCTCCATCTCTAAAATTATATGAGTCCATATATGGTTGTTTTGTCTGGCATGGTTTGATGCATTCCTAATCTGAATCTGTACAATTATAAATATATATACTGCTAACAATAGATCCCAAAATACCTGGAGCAAAAATTATCAATACTGATGAGAGAAATTCAACAATAATAGTTGTAGCCTTCATTACTCCATGTTCCAAAAGGGATAGAACAACTAGACAGAAGATCACCAAGGAAAGAGAAGGCTCAAACAACCTTATAGACCAACTAGACATAACATATCTAGAAAACACACCATCTAAGAATAGCAAAATATACATTCTTCTCAAATGCAGATGTAACATTCTCCAGGACAGGCCATGTATTAAGCCATAAAACAAGTCTCAATAAATTTTAAGGGTTGAAATTATATAAAATATGTTCTCTGGCCATAAGGAAGTAAATTAGAAATCAATAACAAAAGGAAATTTGAGAAATTTACAAATATGTGGAAATTACATGTGGAAAATATGTGATAATTACAGCATACTCCCAATCCTTTTCAAAATCTCAGTGGCCTTTTTCTGTAGAAATTGACAAGATGGAACTCATAATAGCCAAACAATCTTGAAAAAGTATAACAAAGTTGGAGGACTCACACTTCCCACAAGTTCATAAAAGTATGAACTCACCACAAAGCTACATTAATGAAGACTTTGTGATATTGACAAAAATCATGGGATAGTTATATTTAATTTAAAATCTGTGCCCCTCCTCAATGAGGTCCTTTAGCCAATGATGTACTGTGACATTTTCCCCTGCCCTATTTAGCATGTCTTTTTAAGCTCAGAAAAAAAGGTCACCAAAAAAGATAAAGTTAAAAAAAGACTTTGTATTTGAAAAGTCTCTACTTTAATTTTTTTAAAAAATAAATAAATCCATTTCAGGATAATAGTTACCTCCAGAAAGAAAGGGAGAAAAAGACATGGCAGGGCCTGGGGGCACTATCTTTAACACTGCATTTTTGTAAAGACAGAGGGAGATAAAGCAAATTATTTACCTTTGTTTAATTTTAGTGATAGATATATGGGCACCTATTATTTTAGTTTTTGAATTTCTCAATATGTTTGAAATATTTCAAAACTTAAAAGCTATGTTTCAACTATTTGACATAAATATGATATATTCATCATAATTATAATATTTTCTCATCATGAACACATTTTGTGCTTTTTTAAGTTTAATTTTCTATTTTACTTTATATTTTTATCACAACAAGTGTACTCTTTAATCCCCAGCCTCCATTTACCCCATCCCCCACCCATTTCCCCTCTGGTAACCATCAGTTTGTTCTCTAAGGTAATACTCTGTTTCTTGATTTGTCTCTCTCTTTTTCTCCCCTTTCTTCATTTGTTCTCTTTCTTAAATTGCATGTATGAGTGAGATCATATGGTATTTTTCTTTCTCTGACTGACTTTTTCACTTAGCATTATACTCTATGTTGTTACAAATGGCAAGATTTCATTCCTCTTATGGCTGAAAAATATTTCTATATATATGGACACTTGGGCTGTTTCCATAGTTTGGCTACTGTAAATAATGCAGCAATAAATATAAGGGTTCACATATTCCTTTGAATTTGTGTTTTTGCACTTTTTGGATAAATACCCAGTAGTGTAATTCTTGGATCATAGAATAATTCTATATTTAATATTTTAAGGAATATCCATACTGCTTTCCACAGCAGCTACACTAATTTTTGCATTCCCACCAACAATGTGAAAGGGTTTCTTTTTCTCCTCATCCTCATCAACACTGGTTTCCTGTACTTTTTATTTTAGACATTCTGACGGGGATGAGGTGATATCTCATTGTAGTTTTGATTTGCATTGCCCTGATGATGAGTGGGGTTGAGCATTTTTCTTGTGTCTGTTGGCCATCTGGATGTCTTCTTTGGGAAAATGTCTAGTCATATCTTCTGTCCACTTTTTAATTGTATTATTATTGTTGTTTTGGGGGTATTGAGTTGTATCTGTTTTTTATATATTTTGGAAACCAATCCTTTATCAGATATGTCATTTGAAATTATTCTCTCTCATTCAGTAGATTGCCTTGTAGTTTTGTTAATTGTTTTCTTCATTGTGCAGAAACTTTTATTTTGATGTAACAGAATATTATGATATCTATATGCCAATAAATTGGACAACTTGGAAGAAATGGATAAATGCCTAGAAAGATATAATCTACCAAAACTCAAGCAGGAAGAAATAGAAAACTTGAACAGGCCAATTACCAGCAATGAAATTGAATCAGGAATCAAAAAACTCCCAAAAAACAAACATCCAGGACCAAACAAATGGCTTTACAAATGAATTCTACCAAATATTTAAAGAAGAGTTAATACCCATTCTTCTCAAACTATTCCAAAAAATATGAGATGAAGGAAAACTTCCAAATTTACTCTATGAGGCCAGTATACCAAAATAAGATAAAGACACCCCAAAAGGGACAATTAGGTAGCTCAGTCAGTTAAGCATCTGACTTTGGCTCAGGTCACAATCTCACATTTTGTGAGTTCGAGGCCCACATCAGGCTCTATGATGACAGCTCAGACCCTGGAAGCTGCTTCGAATTCTGTGTCTCCCTCTCTCTCTGCCCCTCTCAAACTCACACACACACACACACTCTCTCTCTCTCTCTCCTCTCTCTCTCTCAAAAATAAACAAACATTTAAAAAATGTAAAAAAAAAAAGTTATAGGCCAATATCTCTCATAAATAAAGATGCAAAATTCCTCAACAAAATAATAGCAAACTAAATCCAACAAGATATTAAAAAAATCATACACCACAATCAAGTGGGATTTATTCACAGAATGCAAGGGTGCTTCAATATTCACAATAATCAACATGATACATGGCATCAATAAGAGAGGACAAAATTCATACTATCATTTCAATAGATGCAGAAAAAGCATATAGTACAAAACTGCAAAGTATATTCAGGATTAAAAAAAACCTTTGCAAAGTAGGTCTGGAGGGAACGTACCTCAACAAAATAAAGGCCATATATGAAAAACCCACAGCTAACATCATAGTCAATGGTGAAAAACTGAGAGCTTCCCCCCTAGGTCAGGAATAAGACGAGATACTCTGCTCTCACTATTATTGTTCATCATAGTACTGGAAGTCCTAGTCACAGCAAATGGACAACATAAGGAAATAAAAGTCATTGAAATTAGCAATAAAGAAGTAAAACTTTCACCAAATGTAAATGATATGATACTATGTATAGAAAACCCTAATGACTCCACCAAAAAACTACTATTACTCATAAATTCAGGAAAATCATAGGATACAAAATCAATGTTACATTCCTATACTCTAATAATAAAGCAGCAGAAAGCGAAATTAAGAAAATAATCCTTTAAAATTGTACCAAAAACAATAAATTATCTAGTAATAAACTTAACCAAAGAGGTGAAAGACTTGTGACCTGAAAACAATAAAACACCGATGAAAGAAATTGAAGAGGACACAAAGGAATGGAAAGACATTCCATGCTCTTGGGGTGGAAGAATAAATATTGTTAAAGTATCCTATCCAAAGCAATCTATAGATTTATTGCAATCCCTATTAAAATACTAACAATATTTTTCACAGAACTAGAACAAATAATCCTAAAATTTATATGGAACCTAAAAGAGCTAGAATAGACAAAACAATCTTAAAGAAAAACAAAACTGGAAGTATCACAATTCCAGACTTCAAGTTATATTACAAAATGGTAGTAATTAAAACAATATGGCACTGGCATAACAATAGACATGTAGATCAATGGAAGAGAACCAAAAAGCCAGAATTAAACCCACAATTATATGGTCAATTAATCTTCAACAAAGGAGGAATGGAATATCCAATGAGAAAAGGACAGTCTCTTCTACAAATGGTAGTGGGAAAACTGGCAGCCATAAGCAAAAAAAATGAAACTGGACTACTTTGTTATGCCATGTACAAAAATAAACTCAAAATAGATTAAAGACCAAAATGTGAGACCAGAAACCATAAAAATCCTTGAAGACAGCACCGGCAGTAATCTCTCTGACATGGGCCATACCAACATTTTTCTAGATATGTCTCCTGAAGCAAAGGAAAACAAAAACCAAAATAGACTACTGGGAATGCTTTATTTTATTTTGAAAAAATATTCTTGGTGTAGTTAATAATTACTAAGTACTGCTATATGCTGGCAAAGGTCCTTTAAAAAATGCATTCAATCTGTCATGAAACATTTATTCAAGACCTACCATGGTACCATGTGCCAGGTGCTATGAACAGTGCTTAGGAGATAAAGGCCAATGAGACAATGCCTCGTGGTCTAGTGGATAATTCAGGCCACTGAATGAATAATCCCAATACAATTTAGTAAGGGCTAGGAGAGATCCATATGCACAGGAGGCACAGACTCAGAGAAGGGAGTGAAAAAACAAAATCGGTCACATGTATTCCCTGATTCTCCCTAATGAGGTTACAAAGACTGGATATATCAACCCTATGGAGAAAGGATGAAGACAATAAAAAGTTTATTTTATCTAGAATAGGGATACAACCCACCAAAAGTAGGCCACAAAACTGTAATTTTTCCCTCTGTAATTTTAATTATTTGTTTAAAATTTTTTAACAATTATTTATTTTAGAGAGAAACAGAGTGTGAGTGGGGGAAGGGCAGAGAGAGTGGGGGACACAGAACCCGAAGCAGACTCCAGGATCCAAGCTGTCAGCACAGAGCCCCACAAGGGGCTTGAACTCAAGCACTATGAGATCATGACCTGAGCCGAAGTTGGGCACTTAATCAACTGAGCCACCCAGGCACCCCCTTCTGTAATTTATAAAACTTAATTTTGTAAGTTACTTTAATCAAATGCATTTACCCAAGTATGACATTTCTGCATGCTTGTACTAGGGAAACATTCATGGCTAACATTTATTCTTTACTGCATGGAAGTGATTGTGCATGGATTATTTCATTAAATTTTCATATCGTCTCTGAGAAATAGGTTTTGTTATTATCCCCATTTCACAGAGGAGAAGAGTAACTTGAAAACTTAGAGTAACTAGAAGAATTTGTCTGACTTTGCAATTCCAAATAAACAGAGCCTTTAACCATCTGTTCATGCTACATCAATGTCAGTTATATAAAGGGGAAATAAAGGATCCATAGAATCCTCTGTGAGCACAGAGAATATTTTCATCATGATGTTTGAAATTCCATCCAATTTTTAAGATGAAAAAAGCCCTTGAAATTATTTGGCTTATTATATCTTAGTATCAGAGTGCGTGTGTGTTTAATCTTTAACTCTGCAAAGTGTGCAAAGAAAAACCAATCTAATAGCATTCATTTTCCGTGATCGAACAACTGGATTTGGTTCTGGTCAATTAAAATGGTCTGCCCAGGACTCTCAACAGGATGGTGATTGATGTTAAGAAAGAGTCCTTATTGAGACCTACTGGCTGCTTTATAAAGAAAACTCACAAGGATCCCATTCCTTAGTGCTGTTTGGACTAGGGGGACACAGTGCCATTGGCAACGAGCAGGGTGTTAAAAAAAAAAAAAAGGCATGTATTGTTTAATAGAGATCAGCTGCTGAAGAGACACTTATCAGAACTTCTTTGTTCCCAAGACTGGGAGGATCTGCCACAGACTCACCAAACAACGAGAACCACAAGCGGCAATCACACAGATGAAAAACACATCAGAAACTACCCAGGAGCCCACCAGCCCAGGGAAGTAACCCAAGAGCCGAGTAGGAGTGCAGAAAGGACGATTGTCTGAACAGCTCTCCAACCTTGCACCATGCCAGACTCCTGGGACAGCAGGGGCTGAAGTTTCGGGCTGCCAAAAGACACAGAACTGTTGCCATTTAATGAGGCCTGAAAAAAAAGGACTGCATGGCTGTATTTTTATTGTTTGAATGGGTTTTAGCTCAGGTCTGGGCTAAGTGGGCTCCTGTGTTTCTCAGTGACCCAGCCATCCGATGGACTGCATACCCACGGGGACTCTTCCCATCCCATCAAGTGTGAGAACAAATTTGGTTAATTCTCCTCCAGAGAGATCTTGGCAATCACGCAGCAGGTAGTGCCTCCCACACAAAAGCATTTCCTTGTATTCCAGTGACCTTTGCTTCAACCCCTTGCTTCTACCTCTGCTTGCCTTCCTCAGACACTGTGTTACATATGACATTGCTTTGTGGGCTCAGGAAACATCCTTTATTATTTGACTGAGGCAATAGGTCACAATACTGACAGTGACAGTCCTCAAAGAGGCCAGGCCAAGGCTGAAGGGGCATCCAGCTCCCTGCCAATTCACCTAATCAGGTGCATAAAGCAGAAATTCTAACTGGGTGTCTTGGCTTTGAAGCTTCCTTAATTTCTCTATTTTCCCCTTTATAAGAACACATATTAAACAGAAGGCTAATTTTGCTAGTTTTAGAAAGCGACATTCAATGGTAAATTACTTAAACAAAATGACTTACCTATTTATAGGGACAAAAATAGAACTATAGAAAGCATAAAAGCACTGTCTAAAAAATACATATGGCATTGTAAGTTAGAAGTTGGATTAAATATTTAATTTACATTCTCTATTTAAAATTCTGAAGCCTACCAGGGATAACTAAGGTCAGAATTTTAGGTTCTTAATTTGTGTGATAAGACCAAAGTTCAGAAAATGATGCTTCATATATTTAACAATCTTAGAGAAAATAGGCCCCCAAATTTGGAGGTTCTTAGAAAGACAGCTCTTCTGTAATGGTTTAGGATTCCATGTGGTTGTGATATTTCCCGAATGAAGGAATAAGTCAATCCTGATGAAATTTTGAAAGATGCTACCACATCTAAATGGTTCAAAGGCAACACTTCAACTGCTAAATTGTTCCCTCTGTTTTAAAGGAGTGATTATTTGATTGGCAATGTGGGTGGAGAGAAACCCTTCACCAGTAATGCAGATGGGCACATCATTTCCGTGATTACATATGAAAGGAGATGGGATCTGGGGAAAACCTCCTGATTCATTCAGACACACAAATCATCCAAAGAAGGGGGTTCCCCCATTTTCTCTTGAACTCTAGTAGGAAATTTCCCATGCCATAATTGTATTTGTTATAGTGCAATGATCAAAGTCAATAAATTCCTCCATCCACCCCTATTCAGGGAAACCATATGGCATTACTAGGAGAGTCACATGTAAGACGGTTTGTCAAATACATGATTGAATACCCATGAGGAAAAGGAACACTGGGGAGAGCAAAAGGATTTAAAAGACTAAAACCATGAACTCCAAGAACCACTTCTTAAGATCTAAAGTGGCAGGTCTATAAAGAAAACGTACTGCATTATGATCATTAACGAAAGAGGACAGATCATGAAAGAAAGAGGACAGATTCCTAAAAATAATAGGTGATTTCACTCAGCAGCTGTGCACATAGAGCCATTGAGGTCTTCATCAGAAGTTGCTGGTTCTAGGAGGCATGTATGTTCATTCTGAAGCCTATTGATCACCAGGCAGTCTTATTATCCAGTGCTCTCTTTGGTTATAAGGAAACTGGTCTCATTTAGTAAAAAATGAGGTAGCATTTTCTCCCCTTTCAGACTGGGTGAAGATTATTAGAAAATTCAGTAATTCCTAGAACTGGTGTGGATACAAAGAAATAGATACTGTTGGAGTAAGATTTTGGAAATGCCATCTCAGTAATATAAAAAAAATTTGTTTAATTTGCATTAAAAAATAAAATAAAATAAAACTTTAATTTGCCTTAATAATGGCCCCACAATTACATGGCTAGGAATTTATCTTCCAGAACAGGCACAAGATAAAAAAAAAAAAAACATATGCCCATTAATATCCATTGTAGCCTTCTTTATTCTAGCATATCATGAAAGAAATCTGAATATCTAACAGTAGAAAATGATTTAAAAGAATTTAGAGTAATTCATTAAATAGAAGAGTAAGAAGAAAGAAGCTAAATCTATTTCTGTGTCCAAGATTTTTTTTTAAGTCATAGAATATGAGTCCTCATGGAAAGAACAGAAAAGAAAAGAAAGAAAGAAAAAGAAAGAGAGAAAGAAAGAAAAGAGAAGAAAGGAAAACAAAAAAGAAAAAAGAAAAGAAAAGAAAAAGGAAAAAAGGGAGGTGCCTGGATGGCTCAGTCCATTAAGTGTCCAACTTCAGCTCAGGTTATGATCTCATGGTTCATGGGTTTGAGCCCCATGCTGGCCTCTGTGCTAACAGCTCAGAGCCTGGAGCCTGCTTCATATTCTGTCTCCCCCTCTCTCGGCCCCTCCCCCACTTGAGCTCTGTTTTCTCTCAAAAATAAATAAACATTAAATTTTTTCTTTTAAAAAGAAAAGAAAAAAGAGAGGAAGAAGAAGAGGGAGAAAGAAAAGAATGGAACAGAAAGGAAAAAGAAAGGAAAGCAAAGCAAAGCAAGAGAATCTGCTCAGTAATATGCACCAAGAAGTGGGAATTTCAAGAAAGAATTTTTCCTTTATAATTTTCTATCTTGTTATTCTATTTGATATTTTTTCTTTTAAATAAGCTTGTAAACATATAATTTTTTAAAACCAACTTAGAAAACATCACTTGTAGCTCAAATTTTTCTTTTTCCTAATGAAACTTTATTGAGGTACAATTTATATATAATAAAATTGACCGACTTTAAATGAACGATTCAGAGTGATGACAAATATATATAGAGTCTTGCAACCACCGTAATAATCATGTTATAGAATATTTCTATCAGTCCTAAAATTTGCTCCTACCGCTTTACTCCTAATCTCATAAACCTATCCTTAGGTCCTGGAAACCACTAATCTACTTTCTATCACAGTTTTGCTTTTTCTTGTATTTCATATAACATGGTCATATAACAAAATCATATAAAATTTTGCTTCTGCCTTTTTTTTTACTTACCATGATACTTTTAAGATTCATCTGTCTTGTTATATGTATAGTCTATTCCTTTTTTGCTGCTGAGTAATATTTCATTGTGTGGACATACCACAATTTGTAAATCCATTCACCAACTGATAGACATGTGGGTTTATTCTGATTGTTGACTATTACAAATAAAGTTATTTTTAGTATTCAAGTACAAGCCTTTCTGTGAACATTTGTTTTCATTTTTGCTTGATAAGTACCTCGGAGTAGAATTACTGTGAAATATGTTATTTCATTGATTTTCCTCTATCTTCCCCTTTTTTCTTTCATTTGTTTCTGCTTTAATCTTTATTATTTCCTTCCTTTACTTGCTTGGTGTTTTAATTTTCTTATCTTTTTTTAGGTTCTTAAGGTGGAAGCTTTGATCATGGATTTAAGAAATTTCTCCCAACTATAATGGAAATTAATGCTTTACTTCCTACCTAGACATGTCTCTGGAGACCAGGAAAACAAAAGCAAAAATGAACTACTGGGACTTCATAAAGACAAGAGGCTTCTGCACAGTGAAGGAAATAAACAATAAAACCAAAAGTTTAGATAAAGTGTTAGTGTCCAAAGTCTATAAAGAATTTATCAAACCCAACACGCAGAAAACAAATAATTCAATTAACAAATGGATAGAAGACATAAATAGACACTTTTCCAAAGAAGACATCCAGATGGCTAACAGACAGATGAAAAGATGCTCAACATCACTCATTATTAGGGAATACAAATCAAAACCACAATGAAATACTATCTCACACCTGTCAGAATGGCGAAAATCAACAACTCCATAAACAACAGATGTTGGCAAAGATGTAGAGAAAGAGGAACCCTTTCTCTGCAAACTGGTGCAGCCACTCTGGAGAGTAATATAAGATTCCTCCAAAAGTTAAAAATAGAACTACCCTACAACCTAGCAATATAATACTAGGCACTTATCCAAAGGATACAGGGTGCTGATTTGAAGGGGCACATGCACCCCAATGTTTATAGCAGCACTATCAATAATAGCCAAATCATGGAAAGAGCCCAAATGTTCATCAACTGATGGAAGATGTGGTATATATATACACAATGGAATATTACTTGGTGATCAAAAAGAATGAAATCCTGCCATTTGCAACAATGTGGATGTAACTAGAGTGTATTATGCTAAGTGAAATAAGTCAGTCAGAGAAAGATAAGTACATGATTACACTCATATGTGGAATTTAAGAAACAGAGCAGATAATAAAATAAGATAAAAGTAGAAAGGGACGCAAACCATAAGAGATTCTTAAAACATAGAAAACAAACTGAGGGTGCTGGAAGAGAGGCAGGTGGGGGATGGGTTAAATGGGTAATGGGCATTAAGGAGGTCATTTGTTGGGATGAGCACTGAGTGTTATATGTAAGTGATGAATCACTAAATTCTACTCTTAAAATCAATTATTACTCTATACATTAACTAACATGAATTTTAATTTAAGAAAAAAAGGAAATTAATGCTTTAAGTTTCTACTTAAACACTGCTTTCATTGCATCCCACATGTTTTAGTATATTGTGTTCATTTGTGTTCAGGTCAAAATAATTTCTAGTTTCCTTATAATTTTTTCCTTGGCCCATGTTTTTCTTAATTGTGGCGTTTAATTTCCAAATTTGAAGGCTCCTCAAATAGACATCCTTCTTGTATTGATTTCTAATTTAAAACCATTATGATTAGAGAACATACTTTGTATAATTTCAGTATTTTTTTAAAATTTGTTGGGATTTGGTTTATGGCCCAGAATTTACTCTACCTTGGTGAATATTCCACATGTACTTGAAAGGAATATTTATTCTGCTATTGTTGAGTCAACTGTTCTATAAATGTCAGCTAGATCAATTTGGCTGATAGTGTATTTAATCTTCTTTTCCTCACTAATTTTTCTATCTATTCTTTCAACAAAAAGAACTTAAAATCTGCAACTAAAATTGTGAGTTTCTTTCATTGTCCTTTAATTTCTATCAGATTCACTTCATATATTTTGAAGTTCTTTTATTACATGAATTAACATTTGGGCTTGTTATGTCCTCTTAATGGACTTACCTTTTTATGAAATGTCCCTATTTATCCCTGGCTTATTACTTATTCTGAAATTTACTTTGATACTAATATAGAAATTCCAACTTCCTTTTGATGAGTGTCTTCATGGAGTATCTTTTTATTTCCTTTTACTTTTATATCATCTGTCTTTATATTTAAAGTAAGTTAGACAGCATATGGTTGAGTCTTTTTTACCCCAAGATAAGGACATTTGAATTTAATTGGAATATTTAGACCTACACTGTACAATATGATAAGCACTAGCCACATGTGACAATTGAGTACTTGAAATATAGCTACTATAAATTGAGATGTGCTTTAAGTATAAAATACACACAAGAGTTTTAAGACAGTCTTATATGAAAATAAAATAGAAAATATCTTTTTTAAACTTTTTTTAACGTTTATTTATTTTTGAGAGAGAGAGAGAGGGACAGAGCATGAGCAGGGGACAGTCAGAGAGAGAGGGAGACACAGAACAGAAGCAGGCTCCAGGCTCTGAGCAAATGGTCAGCACAGAGCCTGATGCAGGGCTCCAACCTATGAACTGTGAGATCATGACCTGAGCTAAAGTCAGCCACTTAACCGACTGAGCCACCCAGGCGCCCCAAAATATAAAATATCTTAATAATATTTATCTGATTATATATTGAAATGATAATGTTTTAGTTGTTTTGGGTTAAATAAGTTATTAAAATTAATTTCACCTGTTTTTATTCTTTATGTGATCAATAGAACAATTTAAAATACTTATGTGACTCAATATATTTCTAATTAAGAAAGCTAGTTTAAACAATTTACACGTAATAGCATTGTCAATGAATGCATTTGGGTTTAAATCTATGACATGAATTTTATTAAGAGTACTTTTTAGGTTCACAGCATATATGAGGGTAAGGTTAAGAGGTTTCCCATATATTCCCTGCCTCCATACATGCATGTATAGCCTCTTACATTATCAGTATTACTCACTAGAGTGGTAAACGTTTGTTCCAGCTAACGAACTTACACTGGCACATCATAATTGCCCAAAGCCTATAGCTTATCTGATGGTTCAGTCTTGACATTATACATTCTATAGGTTTGGACAATAATAAAATACATGTGTCCATCATTATGTATCATATAGAGTATTTTCACTGCCTTAAAAACCCTCTGTGCTCTGCCTATTCATCTCTATTCAACACTACCCCCTGGAAACGACCAATCTTTTTACTTTCTCCATAGTTTTGCTTTTTCCAGAATGTCAAATAGTTGGAATCATATACTTTTCAAATTGGCTTCTTTCACTTTGTAATATGCAATTAAGTTTCCTCCATGTCTTTTTATGGTTTGATAGCTCATTTATTTTTAAAGCTGAATAATATACTATTGTCCGGATGTACCATAGTTTATCTGTTCAACTACTGAAGAATACCTTAGTTGCTTCCAAGTTTGGGCAAATATGAATAAAGCTGGTATAAATATCATGTGCAAATTTTTGTGCAAACATACTTTTTCAACTCCTATGGATAATTATGAAGAACATAGTTGCTGGATCATATAGTAAGAGTATGTTTAATTTTCCAAAAAACCATCAAACTGTCTTCCAAAGTGGAGGTGCTATTTTACATTCCCATTAGCAATAAATGAGAAGTTCCTGTTGTTCCATATCTTCTCCCACATTTGCTGTTTTGGGTGTCATTTTTGGTCATTTTGGTCATTCTAATAGGTGTGTAGTAGCATCTCTCTTTTAATTTGCATTTATTTCCCTGATGACATAAGTTGTGGAACCTGCTTTTATATGCTGATTTGCCACCTATGTGTCTTCCTTGGTGAGGTGTCTGTGCCATTTTTTAATCCAGTTGTTCATTTAATTTTCTTTTTGTTGCATTTTAAAGGTTCTTCATCAGATGTGTCTTTTGAGAATACTTTTTCCCAGTCTGTGATTTTTCTCATTTCCTTGACATTGTCATAGAGCAGAAGCTTCTAATTTTAACAAAGTCCAATTTATCAGTTATTTCTTTTGTGGATCATGCCTTTGAATTTATATCTAAAAAGTTTTCTAGATTTTCAAGGTTATCTAAGTTTTCTTCTATGTCATATTCTAGGAGTTTTGTAGTTTCTTGTTTTACATGTAGGTCTACAATCCATTTGAGTTCATTTTTGTGAAGGATATAGATTCATTTTGCTGCATGTAGATGTCCAATTTATCTAGCACCATTTGCTGAAGAGACTATCTTTGTTCCATTGTATTTGTTCCTTTGCTGAAAATCAGTTGACTTTATGTGAATCTGTCTCTGGGCTCTCTCTAACAGGTGCCTTTAAGCTATTTGTCTATTCTTTTGCCATTACATCACTGTCTTGATTACTCTTACTATATAGTAAGTCTTGAAGTTGGGTAGCATCAGTCCTCCAACTTTGTTCTTTTCAATCAATATCGTTTTATCTATTTTGGGTCTTTTTCTTTTCTGGATAAATTTTAGAAGCATTTGTTGACATCCACAGAATAATTTGCTGAGATTTTGATTGGGATTCAATTGAATCTATATATCAGATTAAGAATAACTCATATCTTGGCAATATTGTGTCTTCCTATATATAAATATGGAATATCTCTTCATTTATTTTTTTCTGTGATTCATTCATCAGTTTTATAGTTTTCCTGATATTGATATTGTACATATATTGTTATTACTTATATTTGTTATTATTATTTACACCTAAATCTCATTTTGGTGGGTGTTAATGTAAATGCTATTGTGCTTTTAATTTCAAATTTCATTTGTATATTGCTAGTATACAAAGGGTGTATTCTGCAACCATATTGTAATTGGTAATAGTTTCAGGAGTGTTTTTGTCTATTCTTTTGGATTTTCTACATAGATGACATATAATCTGAGAATAAAGTTTTATTTTTTCCTTTCCAATCTGTATACACTTTGTTTCCTTTTCTTTCTTTATTGCATTAGGCAGGATACCCAGCACAATATTGAAAGACATGGTGAAAAAAGGTATACTTGCCTTGTACCTTATCTTAGTGAGAAACCTTCTAGTTTCTCACCATTAAGTATGATGCCAAGTGTAGGGGTGCCTGAGTGTCTCATGGTTCATAAGTTTGAGCCCCACATCAGGCTCTGTATTGACAGCATGGAACCTGCTTGGAATTCTCTCTGTCCCTCTCCTGCTTATGCTCTCTCTCTCAAAATAAATAAATAAATAATTTTTAAAAATTAAGTATGATGTCAACTGTAGATTTTTTGCAGATTTTTTTTATCAAGTTGAGAAAGTTTTCTAGTCCTAGTTTACAAAGAGTTTATATCATGAATGGGCTATTATATTAATATTTGTTTTCTTTTTTGCCCCGTCAGTTTTTTTATTCTTTTTTCTCTTTGTCTTTAACTGCTTCCTTTTGGGTTCCCTGAAAATTATTTTATTTCATTTTATCTCCACTATTGGCTTAATAACTACACCTCTTGGTTTGACTTTTTTAAAGGCTCCTCTAGAGTTTTAAATATACATCTTTAATTTATTACAATCTACCTTCAAATAATACCAATTGGTTCTTGCATATTACAAGAACCTTAAGACATTATACTTCTGTTTACTTCTTCTCATCCATTGTACCTTTGTTATAATTTTTACTTCTGTATGTTACAAATTTCATAATACATTGTTGTTTTGCTTTAAACATATCATTATATTTTGTAATGCCTGTATCGTTTTTCTCCAGAATAGTTCTACTTCTGAGAATCTATTGTAAAGATTTAGTAAACATGCATTCAAAGGAGATTCAATGGAACAGTATTTATTAAAGCAAAAATATGACAACAACCTAAATTGCCCATAGGAAAGGAATTGTTAAATTGCTGTATTTCCCTACAACACTGGGATATTAGAGAGCTCTTAATTTATATGTTTAAAGACATTAAGGACACAGAAAATACTCATACCTTTCTCAAGTAAAAAGAAAGCAGAAATCTGAAGATTTTCTGTCATTGAAACTGTTTATACTTGAGAGAGATATACAGGGACTGAGAGAGAGAAAAGTAGGGAGAGACACAGAGATAGAATGATGCAAGAATACCATAGAAAGCCAATCTATAATTGGTTAGGTAATTCTAATTGTTTTTACTAATCAAGTTTTACTATTGAATTGAAGAAATATTATTATTCATTGAAGATGCAGATTATAGAATATCCAAAAATGCTACTGAATTTTAAATGCACTGTGCGCTTTGTTTTCTGTGCAAAGTTTACTTTCTAAATTGTCGTTTGCAGGATTTTTTAGTCCTTATAAGCTCTGAGATGGATATTTGCAGATCTATCCCAGGAATTATAAAAGTTCATTACCTTTAAAAGATTTTTTTAAAAACTTTTTTTATGTTTTTATTTTATTTTTGAGAGAGAGAGAGACAAGCATAAGTAGGGGAGGGGCAGAGATAGAGTGAGACACAGGATCTGAAGCTGACAGCTCAGAGCCTAACATGGGGCTCAAACTCATGAACTATGAGATCATGACCTGAGCTGAACTGAATTCAGACACTTAACCGACTGACCCAACCCACAAAAAAATTGTCCTTTTTTTTTTTTTTTTTTTTACCAATGCAGTGCATTTCCAGTGCTCTTCATGTTTTATGTGTAGATTTTCTATATGGTATCATTTTCCTTCTGCCTGAAGAACTTCCTTCACTATTTCTTGTAGTGTAGATCTGCTGTTAATTAAATCTTTCAGCTTTTATATGTCTGAAAAGGTCTTTTATTTTACCTTTGTCTTCAAATGATCTTCCCACTGGAGAAAGAACTCTAACTTTATTATTTTTTCTTTCAAAAAAATTAAGGATGTTCCTTCATTGTCTCCTGACTTGCATTATTTCCAATGGCAAATCATTGTCACCCTTATCTTTGTTCTTCTGTATATAAGAGGTGTTTTTCCCATTGTCTACTTCTAATAATTTTTCTTTATTCTTAGTTTTGAGTAATTTAGCAAATTTAGTGTTATCCTCTTCCCTGGTGTGTTTTTCTTCATATTTCTTCTGCTTGCAATTTATTTAACTTCTTGGATCCATGGACTTATATTCTTGTCAAATTTAGAAATTTTTCCATGATTATTATTTTAAATATTTTCTACTATCTCTTTTTTGGGGGAGTCCGATTGTACCTATGTTAAATGGCTTGATATTGTCTTACACTATGTCCCACAGGTGACTAATGTTTTGTTCATTTTTTATAGCCATTTTTCTTCCTGTATTTTATTTTGGATACAATCTATTGTTATGTCTCTGAATTTACTCTTCTTTTCTTCTGCAGTGTCTAACATGGTATTAGTTATTTTCATTGCACTTTTCATTTCAGATTTTGTGTTTTTCAACTCCAGAAATTCCACTTTGTCTTTGTCTTTTTAAATTGTCTGTTCCTCTCCTCATTGTGTTCATATTATTCTTTTTTTTTTTAATATATAAGAATATATTTATTTATAATTGCTGTTTTAACAGCTTTACTGGCTAAATCTAATTCCTGGGTCATTCCTGAATTTGTTTTTAGTGACTGAATTCTCCTTGTAAGTCATATTTTTCTGTCTCTTTGAAAGTTTGATATGATAGGCCTATATTATGTTTTTAGTAGTTGGATTTTGTTATACTCTTAATTTTGTGCAGCTTTTTTTAGGACACAGTTTAATTGCTGGTACTCAGTTTTATGTTATCAACGTTTGCTTTAAAAGTGTTAGGTGAGTCCAGAGCTATTTAGCCTCTAGCTAATTTTATCCTTTCTGAGGACCCTACCCAATGTCCCATGTAGTAGGTCTTTCTACTCTGGCTACTGGGAACCTAAACTACTCCCAGCCTGTCTAAGGGGTAGCGATTGTTCTACCTCCTCCCTTACAATACTTCTTTCTCCAGCCTGGAATGACTTTCTTATATGCATGCCTAGAACAGGATATAGTCAAGGACTTGAGAGAATCCTTCTATAAATCTCTGGAATTATTTCTCACTCAGTAACTTCTTCCTTTCGGGTACGTTTCTCTGAAATTTTTAGCTACTTTGGCTTCCTTGGACTGAAAACTCGGTACTCTTACTTTGGCAAATCATCCAGGCTCTATAAGTTTTCCCTTCAGTGGGCTGCAGCCTGGAAACTCTCCCAAGCAGTAAAGTGTGAAAAGCATACAGTTCTTTTTATTGTTCCCTTTCTCTCAAGAATTACTCCCCTGAGCTGCCTGTTGACTGTGTCTGAAAAACGTTGCTTCATATATTTTTCTCTCCTTTCCTAGCTATTGAAGGTAGAATGCATAACCAGTTTCTCATTCAATGATAGTCTATACAAAAATATGAAACTTGGAAATAATGAGAATACAAAATACAAATAACATCAAAATTATCTGAATACATTTCATTTTTTATGAGCGTTCAAAATCATAGGTTACCTTCTGGTCATCTTTCTAAGAATCAGTTCGATATGACAGATCTGAACAATGACATTAAAGATATAGAAGGCTCTGAGAGAGAATATTACATCTCTTCTTCACCTCACATCTCACTATCATCCTGGATGAAGCCAATATGTGCAAACACAGCTGCAACTCTACTTCCAGTGGTGGTTATTTTATGCTTGCCTGTCAGGTCCAGATTTTGTGCTTCTCTGCTTCTCTCTCTCTGCCTTCTGGTTGGGTTTAACCAATAGAAGGACCTGGCAAGAAATCCAAGAGTGGCAGTGTTATGCCCAGATTTTAATATCGCCCCCAAAAACCAGAGACCGCCAGGGAGGCCGAAGCATGCATGCAAAAGCAAAGGGCTTTATTACGAATTTAGGCCCAGCCGGCCTAAACTCGGGCTCACAGACTTACTGGATCCACGTGGAGTGAGCCCCGAACAAAGGCAGGGTAAGGCTTTTATGAGTTTGGGAAGGGGGAGTTACAGGAAATACAGTGATCCAATCATTATTATACAATATTATTGACAGCAGGTTTAACCATTCACATTGCCTAGAGTATTTGTTACTTTTGGCGGGACCCAATCA